>VHZZ01000005.1:1105394-1122251 GCA_009801015.1 Silene noctiflora
TACGGAGTACTTATTTAAATAAAAAAAAAAAGAGCAAACCACCCAAATCACTCTGGCCCCAAGTAGTGGAAGGGAAAAAAAAAGGAAAAGGGGATAGAAAACACATATTTAAAAGGTGCATAATCCCCCAAAATCAAATCCAATTGATCAGAACCGTGGTGCCGTGTTGCTCTATAAATTATGATAAACTAGCTCCATAGAATAACCGAAACAAGCAAACATTTAGGCCGAGATATAATCATAAGCCTGTGCTTTAAATCTGAAGAAACAAATCTAAGGCGACACAAAACAAACATGTATCTAGTTAAGTTAACTCATCAGCAAAAAGATCTGGAAGGTCCACAAAAAGGTTTGATTACAACCAATGAATTAAGAAGAGAAAGCGAACTATTACTTGTGAACGCAGTAGCTTAATATCCTCTTGAGTTTCTGGAGTCTCATATGTAGAACTCAGATGCCTTCCCACATTCGTGCGAGCATACGGGAACAGAACATCAGTAACAAATGATATTGGAGTTGTAGTACCTTCAATGTCGAGAACAATGCAACGCTGCAAAATAAGATGCCAATAGTGAGCAAAAATGACAACTTGAAAGTATATCTAGAGAATTCTAAACAGCTAATGGAATAATGGTCCATAGAATTCTGTGAGGTTTAAGAAAACCTTACCGCAGGCTCTGTAGGGTTCGAGTCCAAAGTCCCTGCTTTAGCCGATACAGCTCTATTTTCACTGCTTGAAACTCCAACCACACTCTTTAGAGGGCCATGAGTAGGAGTAGACCAATCCACACCCATTTGATTTAGTTTAATGGCAGCATCAAATAGGTAGTGGTAGCATTCAGCCTGAAAGATCACACATGTAAATTGAAATGCATCGCTGCTACTTCACAATATAAGACAAGGTGGACAATTTGATGAGTTATTTTGGTGACCTAGCAGGCGTAGCAATAGCACAACCACAACAAGTGAAAAAATGACAGAGAGGCTGTTTCAGGATGACTCCTAATGAAAACTGCGTCAAGAATTGCAACGAATTGCTGCAACTTTAAAATAAACAAAACTGCAGGCAATTTCCAGGAGTCATTTTGCTTTATTCCATACCAAAGACTAGTCAGTCCTAGGCTCTTGATGTTGAAACAAGGATCCATAATACGCAAAAGACAGTGGACGGCAATTAGGTGCACTGCCAGTCTCCATTTCAGTGATTTAACATCTATCAGAAACCCACTAAGCTAGTAACTAATTTACTGATCTTCCACAAAAAATGATTAGATTATGAAACATTCACTTGAAACCTATGGTTTCCAATGTAGATGGAAAATTATAAAAGCTATAGTTCTAGCATTAATCCTTATATTGATCCTTATACAGTTATATATACAAACTGCCAGATCGCCTTGGCGTGTGAGGCCACTTTAAGTTAATAATACAAAATGTGGCTTTAACTCATAGTTTAAAAAAGCGCGCCTTGAGTGCGCCTAAGGCACGCCTTGGATAAGGCACTAGCCAAAACGCCTCGGTGCATTTTAGGAGCGCCTTTTAGACAAGGCTCACCTAACAAGCCTAACTAGTACACACTTTCCATATCTTTTAGACAAGGCTCACCATTTCTTTTCCCTATTATTCCTAACTTTACTCCTTGACATGTTAGCCAACCTGAAATCTCCTAAAACGGCTATTGTTGCCCAAAATTTTATTTAGAAATTACAAATTTGTTATAAAAAATAGGGCGCGCGCCTTCGCCTTGCGCTTTGCGCCTTGTCGCATCTTCCCCTTAGCGCCTCGGCGCGCGTTGCGCATTTTCAAACTAAGATTACTCATGATAAATAACTTCATGTTTCTATCAAAAGAAAAGATTTGAGCTGAGTCCGGAAGTTGTTGAAAACACCAGCTCATGTTCAAACTTCTACTAAGAAAAGTGATGCTAAGTTGGCAACATGGCACCATATACAGAGTGCTTATTTCTATGACATGTTGCAAGCACCAATAAGTTCAGCCCTTACGTCAAAACAGATGCAACATTTGCGCAGCAGT
Organism: Silene noctiflora; assembly: GCA_009801015.1. Taxonomy (NCBI): domain Eukaryota; kingdom Viridiplantae; phylum Streptophyta; class Magnoliopsida; order Caryophyllales; family Caryophyllaceae; genus Silene; species Silene noctiflora. The sequence continues at coordinate 1,107,429 of VHZZ01000005.1, forward strand.
TTCAGAATACATGATAACAAAATGAGACTGCTATGATGCTGACCTGGGTTTTGGCACTAATCCAAGAATCTCCCCATACATAGATGCCATGGTTCCGAACAAGTACAGCTGTTGCTTTAGGATATGCTTCCATCTGATAAAAGAAGAAATAAAGTCCCGCTATTAGAAGTTTCAGCATGACACAGCAGAAAACTTGAACAAAGTATGGAAAGTAATTCTAGCAAAGGCTTCCAAGTACGGTTGCATCCGATTGTCACCAATGAACAGTGAAAAACAATGATAAATAGAACAAACATGAAAGGAAGGTTATATAATGAACTCCTACAACTTACTGCTTCAGCTAGTGCATCAGTTAGATCCCGTTCATGAGCAGAATTTTCTATGATTGGAACCACAAGCTCATCGTAATAACCATGACCTTTAATGCCTTTAATCATTTCCATGTGAGTGATCTACAACCAGATAGGGAACAAACAACAAGAAGTCAAAACCCCAGAATGGTACGTCTAAGATCAACTACACGACCATGTAACAGCAGCCTTACATGCAAAGATAGAGGCTAATAAATGGCCAAAGATAAGGTGGCCTTCACTTTGGTAATACAACAACTTAACTACAAAACTCCTCTTAACATAAATTCAAATACTTTTATTCAGAGGATCCAATATAGCATAAATAAGATGTTTTCTAAATAGTCCATCTTTTAAGCATTAACTTTGGTTTTTACTAATGTTTCATCAGAGAATGTTGTGTAACGAGGGCAAGAACGACTTAGTACATTCATCGTCCCTAATCTATAAACAAAAGAGCGGCTTTTAAAGTTTAGAGCAAGCTTATTGACCTAAAAGACCATATGACTATGTTAATATTCAATACAAAATTATCAAATCATGAGCATCAACAAATGCTTATATATTCTATCTTACGCAGTATGTTATAGTTTAGTTCTCTGATTGAAGAGTATCAGAAATTTGTGTGCTTCACACGTACAGTCACGGCACATCCACCTTTGAATTCTTAGGGCTAAATGACATAAACTAAAAATTTTGATACTCCTCAAGGTGTATTAAGATATAAGGCTCTCTTGCATCTGTTGTTCTATAGTTCATAATTCACAATGGTTCGCTAAAATTGTGCTTCTTTTTTCTTTATAGAGTTATCACACAGACAATGTAAAGCATTACATGATTTACAGTATGAGTCATCAGAAAAATTCTTTCCTGCATTGGAACACCTAGGGGGCAAGGGGTAAAGTTAATACGATATACATATCCGACCTCCCCTTGCCTCACCGTAGGTGGAAACCATTTGAGGCATTTGGGTAATTTTGTTGTTATTAATTATTATTGTTTTATTGTTCACGAGTCACATATAAAGTTCTCAACCCTTGTTCAATTCAATCTTCTTCCAAATTCAAACATAAGTTCATTACTCACACTGGCATACACCTAAAATCTACTCAAATGATAGATACCCTACTCAAAAATTCCATACCAAGCATTCATCATTAACATGAAAAAGTGTAAAACCCTCTGCCTAAGAAAAAGATTTAATTGCAAATTGAATGAGGGAAACGTACAGTATAGCCACTATGCAAAATGTAAGTGCAAAACTACTCACTCGGAATTCTTTTGATGTTGGATTCATCATTGTTACGAGACAACTTTCCATCCCATGGCTGTGTATGACAGCTCCAGCATCACGCATCTGATACGCCTATAAAAAAAGGAAAATTTAAGACATTAAATTTCAACTACATACCACAGAACCCAAGGAAAGGATTCCACAGTGAGTAATAAAAAGTAATGAAAGGATGAGGTCAATGACAGGTCTCATGAGGGATGGGACTTGGGAGCATAGCCACATTGCCATACAGGCCGTTCTGGATTTACTTTGTGCTAAAGAAACCATCTAAACTATGTCTATAGGGCAAATACTAGAAAATCTAAAAGATAAAAATTTGGTGTAGAGAAAATGCTAGTGGATTCTTATTGAACCGATTTTCTATAATTAAACCTCAGAGATATTCCCTAAAAGTTGGCTTTAAACCTTACTGCTGCTCTCCACGAATGTGACGGTAGTAGAAATACAAACTAACAGATCAGTATGCAAGTGACCATACCTTCATGAATAAAGGACCACAGTCAGAACATTTCGGTGGTTTATGAGGATATGGTTTTTGAGTTGGCGTAGATACCACATGCCCATCTGATGAAAGCACATACATATCCTCTGCCATCATCCTTTCCTTCTGGACTCCTGATCTCACACAAAGGCATAAATTAGTTACAACGATCACGATCAACATAATTGTAAAATTGGTAGATACTCAATACCAAATAGCACAAAATCAGGGTTGTTTAATCTAGTAACCTAGCACAGAAACTGTAGTGGTTTCTTGAGCTGAGAAGTGAGAACTAAGAGGTTGGTCTAAAAGGGTTAAAATACAGCAGATACAAAAACTGAATCTTTACTTCCAAGTACATTAGTCGAATACAAGGACAACAAATATACCAGCACCAGCATAAACAAAACCGAAGAGTGCTACGGTGATGTACCAAGAAAATGATCCATTGAAACCAAAAACACAGAAACTACTTAGATGTCAATAACCAAAGGTAAGAATTTTACAAGATTGAATCTTTACCAACAAAACTACATCAACAAACTATATCATACACCTTCAAGTCTCCCAACACTTAAAATAATATGCAGTCACATCTGCAAAAAACTATTATCAATGCCAACATCGATAACACTTACATAAAGGGGAATGATAATGCCGAAGCTGAAATATATTCTGCCACTCGCTATGTGAGAGCATTATTTTAATAACTTAAATCTCCTAAGGTGAGTTTTGAGTGGCAGAGTACATTGCAGTTGTGGCGTTACGAGTCTTACGACCACCCCAAATTAATATGAGTACTATCAATTGAAACCTTCCAATTGAAACCCAGCAAACAAAAGAGATACTAAAACATTATCAATACAACCATCCTATGTTACTCTCACACTTCGACACTTCATTTTAAACCAAAATTATCAATACAACCATCCTATTACTCTCACACTTCGACACTTCATTTTAGACCAAAAACATTATCAATACAACCGTATCAGACACTCCGCCACCATGTCATGTCTGAACTTGCAGCCGAGCCAGAGTAACATAGCAACCATCATCAATCAGACTCATGATCAAATGCACAGCAACAACAAAAGCAAAAAACCCTAACATCAACAAAGATGAGTAACATTTAACCAAACCATATCAATCAACGCCCAGAAAGCTTCAATCACATCACAAAGCAACAAATGATCATCAATCAAACCCAAAAACAGCAGAAAACAGCAACACCCAGATGAAAACAAATCATACCCACATCACAAAACAACATATAATCATCAATCAAACACAAAAACAGCAAAAAACAGCAACACCCAGATGAAAACAAATCATACCCACATCACAAAACAACATATAATCATCAATCAAACACAAAAGACACAAACTTTCAATCCCAAAAACAGTAAAAAGGACAGAAAAACTACCAGAAGGAGACATAATAATGAGTTGCTGAGATTTAGGGATTGAATCATCATGAACTTTAAGAGTAATACTGCCACCAGTACCACCAACCCAACCAAGATGATAGAATTGACGACATAATTCAGTGATTAAAGCTTTTGATTCTTCAACTGGTTTACTTTCTAAGTATGCCTGTGTCGTTGTTGCAGACATTTTTAATCCGTTTGTTGCTGTCAGTATTGGCGTTCTTGCTATCAGTGAGGTTATGGGTGCAATTGCAAATGCCATGTTTATATGTGTATTTAATGTATAGAAAATGGAATAATTCTGTTGTGGTTCACACTACTTTTGGTAAAAATATTGATTTTTATTGGAGCTAAGCTAGCCATGGAGTTGGGATTCTTTTGGAATTGGATGCTTTCATGAATCATGGTCAACACAAATTGGTTACAAGGATTGGCAAATTGGTCTAGTCGGGTCGGATCGGATCGACGGTCTCTCGTTGTGATTTAGACCCTTATAGGGTTGTATTGTTTTGTTCTTTCTTGAAATTTTGGGTTTTAACCCTGAGAATTGCAGTTTTAATTGTCACAAGTAACCGGTGTTAGGGTTAGATCTGACAGTTATGTTCGAGCATCCACGCTTTTCGTGCTCATTGAGCTTTGGAAGAAAAGGTCTCAAATTTCGCTTCAAAAGCGGCATGTGGTTTGAAATAAAGCCTTAAAAAGTATTTTTCAAGTTGTGTTAAAAATAGACGAAATAGGTTGTATTCTCAATTCTAAATCGTTGCACAAGGTTATGAACAACATATAGTCATTTTAAGACATGTTGATCCACTGACAATGTTTGAACAAAATCTCACCGATTTTCGAAAAATTCCTAAAAACAATCGATTCTAAAGACTATTACCCACGATATCGAGCCAACTGAGCCCGAATAAAATGCCTCAAGAATCGCACCATATCCATATAAAAATGTTCCCAAAGGTACCATTTGAACATATGATTTGAATTAATGACATCTATAGACGTTCAAAGTACTTTTGTAACCGTGTCAGAAATAGACAAAATAAATTGTATATCCCATTTTAAGTCACATTTCAAAGCATACGGGCCTGTCGATAAGGTTTTGGCAAAGTCTCATCAATTTCGAAAACTCATCGATGATCATCGATTCTAAAGCTATTATCCACGATTTTCAGATCGACTCAAATTACACCCAACTTAGCCTAATATTTGTACCTAAAAAACACTATCACTTCTCTCAGTGACTCCCTTCGCACATTTGAGTTTTGACACACTCACTTAACCATGGGAAAAGGCATGGATAAGCTGAAAAAAAATATGAAGAAATTTACAGATAAACAATACAAAAACTTCTCAAAAAAATATGGTCATCATGTAATTAATATCGTAGAGTTTCCATTAAAGCTTATTTTTTCTCCTTTTACTCTACCTTTTAGCATTGCTGGTTCTGCTCCTCGTGGTTTTGGTATCCCTGAATTCATCTCCAAAGCTTCTTATTCCGCCATTTTTGTGAGCTTCTTGAACTTACCCTTGTTTTATTTTGTTGTAATTTAGGTGGGTTTTGATAAAGTTGTGATTTTGATTGGTATTTTGTTTATAATTTGGGGTTTTGGTATGTGGGTTGTGATGAATTGTGTATATTTTGATACCCTTAATTTTATTTTCATGTAATATAGGTGGGTTTTGATGAAGTTGTGATTTGGACTGGTGTTTTGTTCATAATTTGGGGTTTTGGTATGTGTGTTGTATTGAATTGTGTATATTTTGATACCCATCAATAACAAGAAGAACAACATTACCCCAATGCCTCAATGGCTCCGACAAATTGTGGGGTAAAGGGGGGTCGGATGCACGCATCCTTACCCTTTTGTTTTATTTTAATTCATGTGGGTTTTGATAAAGTTGTGATTTTGATGGTGTTTTGTTCATAATTTGGGATTTTTCTACGCGGGTTGTGTTGAATGGTGTGTATTTTGACAGGGGTGTAAATGTTTATATGAGAATTATAAGAATTGGCAAGTTTATGAGCTGTTTATCTTACTAATTATGTAAATTTGTGATTTTGATTGGTATTTTGTTCATAATTTTTATGGATAATATTGCTCATAATTTGACAATATTCTACTTTGTGGATTGCTCGGATATGTGTATTCTTGGGTTCATAAATTCTAGGAGAAGTGCTTAGATAATGTGCTGGTTTTCCATCTTATATTTTATGTGCATTTTCTAACTCAAATTGCTTAGTGATCTTTCAGTCATTGCGGTTAGTGAGCTTGAGCTTAGGCTTGTGGTTGACTGGTTGCTAATTTATTCATAGTTTGGCTTAAAGGTGTAATTTGTTGAAAGGCTCATTTTTTAAAGTATTTTCTAGCTTGTAGTTCTCAGATGGACATTGTTTGTATCAATGAACGAAACCTTCTAGGTTATGTCTTCCCTTTCGGTGTTCTTGTGTTGAAAACTTGGAAGCCGTGTTTAGTAGTGCATGTCAAATTCAAAATCTTGTTTCCTGGACTGTTAAGTATTGATAGCCTCTTCATGTGATCCACAAGATAAACTGTGACTTGAGTGTGGTCTGCGACTGTAGTTATTATGTCATGTGTATATTGTATATCTCATAGTTGATTAAGTTGTTGATCCGCCTCCTTTGATCTCCTGTCTTGCTCTACCAGCTACTTACGTCTTTTCATACAATTAAGTTAGTTTAGGTTATTTCTTGAAGATGCTTCCTACACCACGCGAAATAATACTTATTGTGTTACCCATGCCTCATCAGTCATCACCAGTGGAAACACATTTTGTTGATTTTAGCGAGGTGACAGGGTTCCTAGAAGATAATGCTCACTCTATTATGGGAGAAAAATATGCTTGACACTTTGATTAAGTTCTTTCTTCCTACATAAATTAAAAAAATTCTTAGAAATTTATGATCTAAAAAGTTGCCAGGATGGCATTGTTTGTTGATTATTCTCTACTCAATGATGTCAGGTTGTTGCTACTCTTGGAACTTGGGATATCGCGTTGAACCTGGGAAAGAAGGTGATATGTCAGAGGTGCTCACAACTCTTGCCACGCAATGGCGCTAGTCATCTGGTTAATTTGTCAATTGCCTGCTTTCTTAAGTTGCATTTACAACCCTTTCTGAGATGAGTACATAATTCTTCAAAGTAACCTTTTTGAAGCTCATATTAAACAAGTTATTCTATCACTAGGCAAAAATGGAAAAAGCGATGAATGTTTGTGAATTCTGTAAAAGGCAATAATTTATGCTTTTCACTCCAGTCTATGAGCTGCTAAAGACATTGAGCTAGCCTAGGGAGCCTCGGGATAATAGTTTAAAACTGATAAGGCTGGTTGAATATAAACTTGTCTAGCTTCTTAGCCTCTAATTTATTTGTGTAAGGTGGAAAATTTTGAGTTTGGGTGTTATCAGTTTATCAATGGGCAATGGCCCATGGGTAAACATGAAGGAGATTTCCTTCTTAGAGTTCCTTGTTACGATAAAATTTTACTTGCATGTTATAATTGACGTCCTGTCCTATTCTCACCTCGGTCTTCTTTCTTGAGACTATTTTTTTTTTTTTAAATATATAAGTAATATGTGGAAGAATGTCTCATTGCTTGGTTGTGTACAATTATTTACGCGTCTATAAGCGACATGTTCACATGTAAAATTTAGATGTTTTTGAAGAAATTGACCTTACGAAGTTGTGGGTGAAATTGTAGAGACTGTCAAACTTGTTGCGGATGGCAGGCATTACGATGTACAATGTGCAGGGGGACTGGTCAAGTACACTATCGAGTAAGACCATTAGCTATAAAGAGGTAGGCCTGCCTTTGTGTTTGCTAATTCTCTTTCCCGAACAACATTCGAATTCCAAAAAATCTTTTTCTTTTTTCTTTGAATGCATATCAAAGTGGCTTAGGAAAAGTGTTATTATTAACAATCTGTATTCACTTTGCCGTCAGCGGAGGGAGAGTGACGGCTGAGTCAGTTGCAGATGCAATCACCAATAATCAGGCTGAGCTACATCACATTCCTGCTGCCATTGATCGGCATACGCCATTGCCCTCCAAGGATTGCCCTACTTGTGACGGAACTGTAAGACATCATCTAGAGGGCTTAATTATGCTCTATGCTACTTAGACTCCAGTACAGGTGTTGGACACAGAGATCAGGCCTTAAAATAAGGATATGGGTGTAAGATACACCTTCAACTAAGAAATATAGTTATAAGTTACAATTATTCAAATATTCAAGAGTTGTAAAATTGAAACAGAGAGATGTTTGATAAAGACGGCTTAAAATCATAAAATATTGTACAACGTAGTCTGTACTAAATATCTCGACCGTAGTCTCTTTTGCTACTTCTCTCATCCAGCTTTACCTTTTTGGCTCTTCTAAGAAAAATGTAGAGTGGTAAAGATCGGGTACGGGTTTCACACCTTTTTCCTTGAGCGTTGTATGGAATGTTTAGTCCCAAAAGTGAAGAGTTGAGTAACACAGTGTATGTGGGAATGTGGGATCGTGGGGGTCCTCTTAGGCTATAGCGGTGCTGTATACACTACAGTTGTTTCCATCTCAAAATTTCAGGATCTTTGTAGTTTATGCTAATTCTTCAAGGTGGAGAATCTGAATCCTATCAGTTGATGTCTCTAGATTTTTTAAATTTTATCAATCATTTTTTCTTTTTCTTTTATTTTTTTTTTATTTTTTTTTATTTTTTTTATTTGAGCTTTTATTTCGGTGGTTTCAGGGTGTGATGAAATGTCCAGAATGCAAGGGTAATATACCAATTCGGATTTCAGCTGATGATGTAAGTCCCTTACTACGCTCAATCTAGATCTCTTAATACACTGCCATACATCGTTACAACATTTATGCTATACTTCACTGAAGGTCTCTCTATTAATTTTCTTATGTTCTTCCCGCCTGAGGACAAAAAATGTTCAGCTGTGATTGGAAACACACAACATTGCTCTTCTGCGGGACTAAAATTTAACTTGTGAATAAATAAAGGTTATAGGTACACCAACATTGGAATCGGAAGGTTGACTAGCTGTAAAATTTAATGACGTAGCTCCTATTTATACTAGAGATCATCGTACTGCAGATGAACTAGCTCCTAATGTGTGTATTTTAACATTTAAGGTTGATGCCTTTTGTTTTGAGAACAAATTAATTATTTCTCTTGCTTTAGGCTAGATCTCGGATCTGTAACCTGTACTAGACTTCGCTGATGTTCTAAATGCCATAATTATACTTGACTTCATAGATCATGGAGCCTCCATGGACAGGCTATAAAGTTCTGAAGAAGATGGATTATCCGTATGAGGTGATTTTCATGAATCATGTCTTTTTTTTCCAGTTTAGTGTTTATCTGTTTATTGTATCCCGCTCTTAGACAAGTTAGCAAACACTGCCCTGCAATGTGTACTATTGCTCCCTCTCTTTTTATTAATAGGACGGTCTCATATCTTGACTCACTTTGACCACTGATATTCCTTAAAAACATAAAAACAAAATAATTTAAGTATTTTCCCATACAAACCTGATGTGATAATTTTTTTGGGGTTCAATTTTTTTTCTTAATTCAAAGGTCAAAGTCTCATTTGAAAGGGGACGACATCTTCTTAAAAAATAGAGAAGGTATTTGATGAGAGTTGCCCATGATTGATTACTTTACTCGTGTTGCTAATTTCTTTGTTTTTTTGGCAGCACATCGTCCACAGCATGAAAGATCCAAGCATTGCAGCGTTTTGGTTGCTTACCATGCCCCAGATTGTTGGTGGATTTAACTTTGATGACGAAGTAAAGCAAAAAATTTGGTGGCAATACAAGGTTTAAACCTCTTCTTGTTATGTTTATTAAATACAGGATTTTCTATGATTTATCCACTATTGTCGTGTGGTACTCCCTCCCTCCCATTTATATTGTCGTACTTTCTCTTTTCGATGAATTTAAGAAAGCTAATAAAACGGGAAGGATGGGTGATTTGTAGTGTAAAATTGTAAATACTTGCTAAATTTAGAAAGGGGACAATCATTTTGGGATAATTTGTGATATAAAATAACCGCGAGTTCTATCGAAATTAGAGTAACTTTGCAGCGGAAATAAAGTATTGTAATTTTTTTGTGTTTTTCTATGTAAATTTGAACGAAAATAAAAGGATATGAAGTGTCTAGCCCTCCTTCCTCGCAAGAAATTTGAAACAAGACCCAACTAACACTCAACCTTGCAAGGAAGAATGGAAACTATCTCACCCTCGCAAGAATGAAATAACAAGCTATAAAGAACACACAAGTATAAAACTTGAATTAACTCTCTCTAATTCCCACGCTTTCCTCTAATCGAATGTACTCAAACCAATTGTCATAGTTAAGGGGGTTCTTTTTAACCTCAACCTCATATTGAAACCTCTTTTTCCCCACAACGGCATCGTCAATACCCTCCTGATCCCCATATTGTTTCTCAAATGCAACAAACTTCTTATAAACCATCGCAGCTCGTCCTTTTGGTATATGATCCAACGCAAACTTATAGATACATCTAGCACGCTCTTATCTCCTTGCATTTTTCTTCTAACTCAGCAAACGCCACAAACAGCTGCCCAGCATCTTCATTATCTGTGAAGAAGTCAACTGCTCGCTCATAGCAATTTCTTGCTCTAGCAATATCCCCGTTTTTCATCTCAAATTTTGCAAATCGAATCCACGACCCAATGTTTAGGTGACACAGCACAAACCTCTCGTATAGTACCCTGTCACGATCAACCTCATTGTAGCGTAACTCAAACTTAATGAAGGACAGCCACGCTTGCTCATCAGGCTGCCATTGCATCCATCTCTCAAATATCTACCTAGCACCAGCCACATTGCCAAGCATTTCCTCCATATGAATATATTTATACCACAACTGATCAATCCTAGGCAACAACGAGACAACACGATCCCACAAATTCCGAGCGTGGTTCACATTTCCTTTCTTCATCTCCATTTCAACGTATTTCAACCACAATGTGTGATTTCTAGAATTAACCTCCACAGCCCTCTCCCAAACAGACCGGGCACGCTCTAAGTCCATCTGTGATTCCTCCCATTTTGCATACTTAACCCACTGCCCACCATTCCTCCTCATTCTACGAACTGCATCCTCAAACCCCTTACGTTTACTAAGACGATAGTCAGCAAGTTCACTGGAATCGAGAATCTTCTGCTTGGGTGGGTGGATTTCAGCCTCCTGTCGCTCACGCGCCTCCCTCAAGATTTGCTCCGAAGTAATCTGGATAGAAGCAGGAGTCTTATTCTTGACCCTAGTCACCCGTGGAAGCCCTGCCTCAGTTTCTTTCATTGTAACGTACCCTACTTTTGGATCAGATTTGATGTAAAATAACCACGAGTTTTATCGAATTAAGGAAAATAAAGTTGCAGCGGAATAAATTGTGTTTTTGTTTGATTTTTGTATGTAGATTAACGAAAATAGTAAAAGATACGACGTGAATAAAATAAAGAAATAAAGAACTTATAACTCGCAAGCAATAAGCACACAACAAGAAACTCTTGTATTAATTCTCAAACTCCATTTATAAACTGATTACAAAGACCCTTATTTAGGGGTTGTTTGGTTACCCTTGGAAAAACATGGGAAGTAGAAATTCCCATGAATTACAAAAAAAATGGAGTTGTTTGGTTGCCCCTTTTTTGTAGAAATGGGGGAAGTGTCACTTCCCATGGAAGTGACTTCCTACAAAAATGTAGGAAGTTGCTGGGGTGTTGGAGTTCCCATGGAAGTGAATTCTCACATATCTCAAATAGTTATCATACCAAAATGAGCCATAGTTTAGGAGATATTTAGCTTTTAAACCAAGTGAACGAAACTGAAATGTCAAGAGTGACTTGAGCTTGCGTTTTCAACATATACCCATGTCCCTCTTGTATCAATTTGTTTTGGGGAAAGGGGACAATAAAATTGGGATGGAGGGAGTGGTTTATTACATAAAGTACTTGATCACTGTTGTATTCGTGGTTCTTCCTAAAATTGGAAACTATAATGTCAGTCTGTTATATATAGCGTATTGTTTAGTTAAAAATTTGCTTGTTGTCGCTAACTTAAGCCACCAATCGCCTTATGATCGTCCAAGGGGTTGGTGACTTGATGTACAGGTTTGAGAAAAATAATTAAAACTTTGTTTTGTGCCATTTCTTTGGTGGTGTTCAAGTGTTGTTTAGCAATTCGGGAGAAAGGAAAATTTGGTGTTATCTGTCTTCCATTTTAAACGCCCGCCTCATAATCAATTTTTTTTTTTTTTTTTCATTTTTATGTTCTTATAGTTTTGTCTTCGTGAGTGCCAAATCTCCTTCTTTACTCATAATAGTTATGGTATTCTCTGAATTTTACAGGAATCGAGGCGCTATGATGAAATTCGAGATATGGTTGCTCAACGTAAGCCTGGCTGGGAAATTCTACAACAAGTAAGGCTTTCTTTCGTTTTTTTTTATGATAGTCTACATCTTGATTATTGTTTCTGCTTTCTAGGCTTTGCACTGTGTGGTTTTTTTTTTTTTTTTGGTCTGCTTCTTTGAACTTGAGATCGAGCGTACCTGACTGTTCATTTGAACTGCTGATTCATATGACAAATGATGAATCAAGACTTGTCATCTACATTCTCTTGTATTTTTTCCATCCCATTTATATTTTCCGCATTTGACGGGTGCTCGTATTTAATACGTATCTAGTAATGAAATATCATTATTATTCTAGGATAAATAGAAAAGGAAATAGGGACAATATGTGTGGGATGGAGGGATTAATATGGATGATCTGCTTGCTATTGTTGACTGGAATCTCTTACAATTTACGACATCCTTTCAAATTGAAATATAAGATTGTGTATCTCTTATCATCTTTTTTATGACAGGGCCTAATTGAACTTGATCCAGAACGCGCTAGAAATGACCCTGTCGTAATCAAGAATGTCCCTTACTATAAGGCGAAGAAGGCATTGGAGATGGAGGTCATGAAGCTTGATCCTCCCCCTCGACCACAAAAGTGGGGTGTAAGTTGATCTTACTTCACCGACTACATGTTTCATTTACTTGTTTTCATTTGCCTATTTCGTCAACCCAAAAATTTAATGTCATGGTCATTGTTTGACACTTGTAGGAGTTAAATCTTCCATTAGATTCATCTTCTTGGAGCAAGGAGGATCTCAAAGATCCAAAGAAGTTGTACGAGATGACTGTTCTTCTTAATGCTCAGAGGGAGATGGCGGATGAAATTTTGGATGCACAATGGGAGGCAAAGTGGCGTCAAGAGAAGGTTCGTAATTTGTTGAAAGAGCTATGCTAGATATTCTTGTGTCATGCTATATTGTATTTTAGGTATATTTGCCAGATGCTCTCTACGCCTCCACGTTGCCATGCCTGCTAGATGTGCTTATTTAATGTCTGTCTATTTTATCCGTTTCTTTCACCAAATTGTTAACCGTCCATGCAGCTAAGTTACATGAACATGCATGTCATTTACTATCAGCTTGTATGCACAATGGGAGGCAAAGTTGCATGGATATTTCCAATGGTTGTAATGAATATTTCGTCACTGATAGACATATAGTTAAAAAAAAGGGGGTACCCTTTCGAATTCTACGTGGTAAGCCTTTTTCTTACAGATATTCATACAAGAAAACAAGAGGATACCACGTATTAAAACCCTTAACAAAATAGTAGTCGTGATAATCTAGAACCGAAGAATATTGTGCCGTTTGAGTTTTGACTCAATTGAAACTGGAAACAGCAAAATATAATCTGTGTGGTTTTCATTTGTCTGTCGGTTTCAGATGAATGAGTTGTTGGAAGAGAAGGTGCGACCATATATTCAGTACGCCGAGAAGATGGGATTGTCGGAACCAATCATCATGCATCCACCCGATGAGAATAAAAAGGTTTGTTTTGAAATTTGAAGCCCCCTTGAAATACCGTCACTGCCTTAATTTCATCAGGTCAATCTTCATTAGCTAAATCTATACGATTTGAATATCTTGTTTCGTTTCCTACTATGCAGAGGAAGACGCGTAGGTGGTGGCTATTCTGAAAAAACAATTTGTCGTTTCAATTGTACTTGGCCTGTTTGTAAAATAACATGGCTGCACTCCTCTTTGCCTCTGTTAGAATCTCTCAATTAGCCTGTCTATAACATCCGACAATTCTAGTCTATGTTCCGCTTTTTCAGCAGACGCCAATCTGTAGCCGGATTTTTTTTTTCTGAACTACAAATTGCATTCGATTTTTCAGGATGTCAAACTGGTGAGTTATTATGAGCAAGTTTGAGCAAGCTTCCCTCATGTATTAAATAATTATTTTTGATAAAAGAATAAAATAATTACGAGTACAATAAATAATTTTAAATACGATAGTGTAATATTTTTTTGTATACATATTATGCGAGTATAGTCGTACTGAAACCATGTAATATCTGGTGACGTCCTATCATCCTCCTTGTCGAAGTAGCGTTCTTTCAGTGAAGATCCCTGGCGCAGTGGGTGATGTAGGTGCAACCCCTCCTGTACGGGTTAGCCCTAGCGTTGCCCCTGCAGTAGTAGTATGATTGTCCCGGGCGGTTGCAGGGGACTCTGTCCCTCCTCAATGCATCATTGCTTATGAACCTATTTCATTATCGTTAACATTATATTAATATATATTATGAAACCGTTTCTTAGGAGACTACATGTTACAGAATCATACCTTCTAACTCGACCAGCCAATTGTCGACGACCATCAGAATCCAACATCTCTTCCTCATCACCAACACAATCTCCGACCTGTCCATTGCACATGCGCATGGCAGGAAGGCCGCCATCACCAGAGCTTACGCGGGTCATTCCCCAAGTAGCATCATCATAGGAAGTCGCTTCGGCCGCAATGGCCAAGGCTAAGACAAGAACAACTAACCACAATTTAGTAGACATTTAAATAATTTATGTAATTAACTTTACAAAAATGAATTAAAAATTGTGTTCCTTTTGTAAAGGAATAAAAATAATGGACTTTTATTTATAAATGTTTTTCTTTTTAATTCTTGTCAATTTAGGAATTTGAGTAATGGTAAAGAGAAAATTTTGGGGAATTAATTAGCTAATTATTAATTTATTTTTTATTTTTAATTAATTTTATTGTTTAAATTTAGAGAAATTAAGATTAAATTGTGTGTTGAAACGCAACTTACGTAGGTGCATGGTTGTATAATTTATTTTTCATCTTTAATTCCTTTTTATT
>VHZZ01000005.1:1154486-1169624 GCA_009801015.1 Silene noctiflora
AGCTAGGTGACATGGCGGGTCCTGGCATGGCCGGCGTACTCGAGCTAGGTGACGTGGCAGGTGCTGGCATGGTAGGCGTACTCGAGCTAGGTGACGTGGCAGGTGTTGGCATCGTCGGAGTACTCGAACTCGGTGATGTGGCGGGTCCAGGCATTGCTGGAGTACTAGAACTCGGTGACATGGAAGGTGCTGAAGTCCCAGGAGTTCCAGATGAGGACAGCCCTCCAGCAATAGGTGGTTGGCCAACAATCGGAGAAGTTTTTGGCGCTGGTGCCGAGGACGGAGGCTTAGGAATAGGAACAACACCACTTGGGGATGAAGCAGGTGGGGGAGGCATATAAGATGGTGGCGGTGTTGGTGGTGGCGGAGTAGGTGGAGGATGGTATGATAAAACTTTAACAATCATTTTTTCACCTTGATCACACCTTGTTTTATTTCCGCTAATGAAATAATAAGGTCCGGAATGTACCAAACTAATTTCACTATCACCATTTTGTTGTTTCATAATTGGATTATTTGTATTGCATGTGTTGTAATCTTGTTCGTTCACTTCCAATACCGAATCTTGCTCCTTATTGTACCTAAAATCTACACAATTCAACAAAAAAATTTAACAAAACATTCTCCCGCCTAAGTAATATTTTACTTTCACAATATTTATTTCCTGATTAATTAGTCTTCACTATCTATATTTACTATTGAACAATATTTATCTCCTAATTAATTTTGTAACATAAATCATGGTTTAACATCTATCATTGTTTAATTTTTACATAATTAAGGCTAATAAAATATTTCCTTGGGATTATATATGCAAATTTTATACTCTTTACAAAATGGAGATAAACTGCATTAATTTAATTAATTATCAAATTCTCTAATATTTGTATCTAAAATACCGTGCATTTACACGGATTAAAAGTTATATACGTTACAATACAATAAACTAGGAATATTTATGATTAAACGTTTTACAAAATCCTACCATGCTAGTGAACGTACAATTCAATAACAAAACTGTAAACTAATGACTGAAACAGAAGAAGTTACGAAGACTTACAAAGAGTGTCGTTAACGAGAAACCGATGAGAACCAGCCCATTGGTTGTAATCTTGAGAAGGTGAAGGTACCCAACCTTGTCTACCATTAACATAATGTCTAATAGGTTTAAAAATGGTGGCGTCGGAGAGAGTTGCGACGATAATTGTTAAGAAGGTTATTATAACACCACATAGCCTCATAGAAGCCATGGATGTGTTCTTTGTATTTTGGAGAAATGAAAAAAAGGAGAAAATTATTTTAAATGAAATGTAAGAAGAAAGTAAAAATAATAATTGTGAGAGTTATGAAAATATGTGGTGTAGGTTTGTATATATAGAAGTGGAGGGTCCAAAGGTATAAAGGTGTATCAAGGCAAATAATGAATTTCGGTTCATTTATTTTGGGATTGATTACGATGTTTGCTTACGGTTTTTTTCCGTATTCTATGATATACCCGTTGCGTTTTACAAGTTTCAAATATATTTTTTTATCAAAGAAAGTTAAATTAACAATTAATAAATTATACAACCAGTTGTATACCTGATACAGATAGTATAGATTTGGAATTTAATAGCAAAAGATTTGAGCTTATATGTACATTTTACGAGCTTTATTGAAAATAATATGAGTGTCTTTACAAAAAAAAAAAAAATCAAAATATTATATTGAAATAAAAAATAATACATATAGACTAAATAAGATTTTAATTTTAACACTTAAAAAATTAAAATGTGAATTAAAATTTTTAAGAGTTCAAAAAAATTGCATATAAACTCAATTAGATTTGTATTAGATGTACGATGCTCATATACATCTGGATGTATAGTCCTATTTGTGTTTTAATAATCAATGAACGTTTTATTGATTAATCACATACTCAGATTGGAGAAAAAAGAACATACATGGAGGTATTACCTCAGATTTTACTTGTTTTTGAGTATATGTGTATTTTTTCTGAGTTTATTATCTCAAACTTTATTTACTTTGAGCATATGTGTATTTTTTCTGAGCTTATTAAAGTTTATAAGTTAGATTTTTTTTTTCCATCAAAACTCAAATTTAATTAAGTTTGTATGTAATTTTTTTGAGTTTTATTGTAATTTTTTTATCTTAATATTTGAGTGAATGAACTCAAAACTTTATAGTAAAACTTATAATTTTTAAAACAAAACTTAAAAACTTTATTATAATGCTCATAAACTATAAAATTGGTGGTAGTACATCGGATGTATAATCCACCTGGTGGTAGTACAGAGCTCGGGGACATGTTACTAGGTTCGATGATTTTACAAAAAAATTGTGTAAACCGTTCTACACAAGATTTAATTTTCATCATTAAATTATGCTTCTTATCATGTATTCTTATGACACATGTTAGAAAAACCGATAAAATTATTACTCGTACTATATTTTATCACTTTAACACCGTACCGTGTATGGTACTCTAGTCAAAAATTCAAGAAGGACAATGTAATGATGAAATTATGAAAACAAGAAAAAAAAATGTGAAATTTCTATGGATTGACAAGTGAGTTTAGGCTCTTAAAAAAATAACACAAAAAGTTCTGAGAGACGGTCTCTCAATAACGTTATTGAGAGACCTCTCACATGATGGGGTGAGGGACCCACTGCTTTTTCTATTTTCCTATTATGTCTCTCACTAAATTAGTAAGAGACGGTCTCTCACGAGACCTACTGAATAAATAATTGCATGTAATTAATTATGGCCGACTAAATTGTAACTAGTTAAGTATAGTTCAATGTCAAGAGTTTGAAACTTCTAAAGAAGAATAAACAAAAAGACAAACGTATACAAGACGTGTTTGGAGAAGTGGAGAACAATTTGGAAAAATGAAAGTATTTGCACTTTTTAGAATTCTTAATTGTTTTGATTTTTGATTCTCATAATCTCAATTTCATTATCTTATCTAATAAGATTAGAGAGGATTTATTTATAATAATAATAATAATAATAATAATAATAATAATAATAATAATAATAATAATAATAAAGGTTGAGTTTTTTTAAAAATTTTAAAAAAATTAAAAAATTAATAATAATAATAATAATAATAATAATAATAATAATAATAATAATAATAATAATAATGACGTTATTTGACGATACTAAACCGAACAAACAGGTCAAATGAATTAGGTTCGAGCTAGTGGCGGTTGCAAAAATTTGGTTATTATCAAGTTAATAGTCATACTGCAGATAATAGACATTCAGGTTGAGTTATATTGCTTCAGGTCAATATGAGTTACGGTATTAACTCGGGTTCTCGGTTTGGGTGTCAAATGGGGTCGTTCGGGCTGGAACAGATGATACTGATTTTTGATACTACCCTCTTACATGTCTTTACGCAAGGTCAATTATTTCAATGAGTCCTACATATATTGTATATTTGTATTGTATGTGAGGGGTGATACGAAATTTATTATCAATGGCCAGTGGCGAATCTAGGATTTACGAAATGAGGGTGTTTAGTAAAATTTATAATATAAAAAAAACGCCAAAATATAATTACTCGATTAAGCCCGTCCTTAACATGCGATATTTAAAAGATAGGCCCTATTAACAAGAACTTATATTAATATACTAATGCTTGATAAATACTAAAATAATTTGATAATGGACAACGCTAGTAAGACTCACCGAAACACGAAGTACTTATTTTTAAATATGATTATGCTTCTTTATAATATCATTATATTCTCATTGTCATGGTGGTCGAATGAATGTTAATTGCAAATAAGATAATGCAGGTTTAATCCTTCTTAAGAACATTTTTAATTAATTTTAATATGCAAAATTAAAAGGTAAATATAATGCAATTATGGGGGTTTGATCCCGGGTTACTTTAATGGTGGAAGAAAGCCTCTACCACAAATTTGATGAAATATTAGCACATAGATAAATATATATGTTTTTTTTTTTAGATTAATGGGGGTGAGGGTTAACCCCATCACCCCGTTAAATCCGCCCATGTCAGTGGCGTTATCATATTTTTCTTAATTTATTTTTTATTTAATTCGAAGTTGATTATTTGACTCCTTTAAGTCCTATTCAAGTTTTTAGACCATTGTATAAGTTATGCTAATGAAGTGTCACCAACGTTACTTTTTTTCCTTTGTGTCAAGTCCGAGGTGCTCTTTTTAGGTTGCCACGAGGTGTAAAAATAAGCAAATAAAATAAAACAAAAATGAAAAGCAAAAAGTTATGCCTATTTAAGCTTCAATTTATTATAATGTTCCGAAAAATTATGCCCAAGTTCGAAACAAAAGAAGTCGGATATATAGAATTAATATAAATCTTAAGAATCGAACTTTTTTATTTATTTATGTAACTTTTTTTGACTATGTGTTTTTCTTTTGTTCGTAGAAATTTTAATAGGATAGCAGATGTGCTAACTTATGTCTCACCATAGTTGAGACAGGTGTATATCATCGTTTGGTTTACTCCCGTAAATTTGCGAAGTAGTTACTTAATTTTCCGTCGAGAATTAAAAAACGCACATTTAAGCGAGCCGGTAAATGATAAACCAACCCGAAGCGAAAATAAGATAATCGTGATAAATACTTTAATACTTGTTATTTGGGTTTAAAATCGAATAAGGTAACTCCTTAAGCAACCTTGGACACTTGGTTGAAAAAAGGAAAACAAAAATGTGACCCGGTACGACATCTCGAACATCTCAACTTAAACTGTATAGTACACGTTTTTCAGGATTCCGGTGTCCCTTAGCAAAAATGTTCAGAAATTACACAAAGTTTTTCTCGGGTCAGATAAAGCAGCCACGCAAAATTTAACGTGCAATACGGGACATTTGAGGGTGTTCGTATGCGATTATCTAGGCATGGGAAAAAAATTGGATAATCGTGAAAAATGAATTAATACTTGTTATTTGGGGATAAAATCGAATGGGATAAGTCCTGAAATGACTCTAGACACTTAGTTGAAAAACCGAAAGAAAAAGAAACGTGACTCGGTACGATGACCTCCCGAACGGCTCAAATTAAAGTATATAATACACGGTTTCGACATTCCTGGGTCCAAAAGCAAAAATGTCCAGAAATAGCACGGAGCCTTTCCCGGGTTAGATAAAGCAGCTATACAAATTTTGAGGAGTAACAAAAGACATTTGATGGAACCGGAATGCGATAAACTAGTCCTAGGCGAAAATCGGATAATAGTGAAAAATGCATTAATACTAGTTATTTGGGGGTGAAATCGAATAAGACAAGTCCTGAAGTGACTATAGATAATAGGTTGAAAAATCGGAAGAAAAAGAAACGTGAGCTGGTATGACCTCCCGAACAGCTCGAATTGAAGTTTATATTAATACACGGTTTTTGGGATTCCGGGGTCCGGAAGCAAAAATGGCCAGAAATTGCACGGAGGCTTTCTCGGGTTAGATAAAGCAGCTACACAAATTTTGAGGAGTAACAAAAGACATTTGATGGTACCGGTAATCGATAAACCAGAGCTAGGCAAAAATCGGATAATAGTGAAAAATGCATTAATACTTGTTATTTGGGGCTGAAATCGTATAAGGCAAGTCCTGAAGAGACCATAGACAATAGGTTGAGAAATCGGAAGAAAAAAAGAAACGTGAACCGGTATGACCTCCCAAACAGCTCAAATTGAAGTGTATATATAATACACGGTTTTCGGGATTCCGGAGTCCTAAAGCAAAAATGGCCATAAATTGCACGAAGCCTTTCTCGGGTTAGATAAAGCAGCTGCACAAATTTTGACGAGCAACAAAGGATATTTGATGGTGCCGGTATGCGATAAACCAGCCTTAGGCGAAAATCGGAGAATAGTGAAAAATGCATTAATACTAGTTATTTGGGGATGAAATCGAAGGCAAGTCCTGCAGCGGCTCTGGACACTTGGTTGAAAAACCGGAAGAAAAAAAAAGTTAACCGGTACGACCTCCCGAACGACTCAAATTAAAGTGTATATATTAATACACGGTTTTCGGGATTCTGGGGTCCTGAAGCAAAAATAGCCAGAAATTGCGAGGAGGCTTTCTCGGGTTAGATAAAGCAGCTACTCCAAATTTTGAGGAGTAACAAAGGACATTTGATGGCGACGGTATGCGATAAACCATTAACCAGCCTTAGGCGAAAATCGGAGATCGAATAGTGAAAAATGCTTTAATACTAGTTATTTGGGGATGAAATCGAATAGGGCAAGTCCTACAGTGGCTCTGGACACTTGGTTGAAAAACCAGAAGAAAAAGAAACGTTAGCCGGTACGACCTCCCGAACGGCTCAAATTGAAATGTATAATACACGGTTTTCGGGATTTCGGGGTCCTGAAGCAAAAATGGCCAGAAATTGCACGGAGTCTTTCCTGGGTCAGATAAAGCAGCTACACAAATTTTGAGGAGTAACAAAAGATATTTGATGGTACCGGTATGCGATAAACCAGTCCTAGGCGAAAATCGGATAAAAATGAAAAATGCATTAATACTTGTTATTTGGGGCTGAAATCGTATAAGGAAGTCCTGAAGTGACTATAGACAATAGGTTGAAAAATTGAAAGAAAAAGAAACGTGAGCCGGTATGACCTCCCAAACAGCTCAAATTGAAGAGTATAATACTCGGTTTTCGTGATTCCGGGGTCCTGAAGCAAAAATGGCTAGAAATTGCACGGAGGCTTTCTCGGGTTAGATAAAGCAACTACACAAATTATGAGAAGCAACAAAAGACATTTGATGTTGGAGGTAATAGGTATGCGATAAACCAACCTTAGACGAAAAATCAGAAAATAGTGAAAAATGCATTAATACTAGTTAGTTGGTGATGAAATCGAATAGGGCAAGTCCTGCAGCGGCTCTGGACACTTGATTGAAAAACCGGAAGAAAAAGAAACGTTAGCCGGTACGACCTCACAAACTGCTCAAATTGAAGTTTATAATACACGGTTTTCGGGATTCCGGGATACTGAAGCAAAAATGGCCAGAAATTGCAAGGAGGCTTTCTCGGGTTAGATAAAGCAGCTACACAAATTTTGAGGAGTAACAAAAGATATTTGATGGTACCGGTATTCGATAAACCAGTCCTAGGCAAAAATCGGATAATAGTGAAAAATGCATTAATACTTGTTATTTGGGCTGAAATTGCATAAGGCAAGTCCTTAAGTGACTGTAGACAATAGGTTGAAAAATCGGAAGAAAAAGAAACGTGAGCCGGTATGACCTCCCTCCCAAACAGCTCAAATTGAAGTGTATATATATAATACACGGTTTTCGAGATTTCGAGGTCCTGAAGCAAAAATGGCCATAAATTGCACGGAGCCTTTCTCGGGTTAGATAAAGCAGCTGCACTAATTTTGACGAGCAACAAAAGACATTTGATGGTGCCGGTATGCGATAAACCAACCTTAGGTGAAAATCGGAGAATAGTGAAAATGCATTAATACTAGTTATTTGGGGATGAAATTGAATAGGGAAAGTCCTGCAGTGGCTCTGGACACTTGGTTGAAAAACCGGAAGAAAAAGAAACGTTAGCCGATACGACCTCCCGAACGGCTTAAATTAAAGTTATATACACGGTTTTTGGGATTCCGGGGTCCTGAAGCAAAAATAGCCAGAAATTGCACGAAGGCTTTCACGGGTTAGATAAAGCAGCTACACAAATTTTGAGGAGTAACAAAGGACATTTGATGGTGTCGGTATGCGATAAACCAGCCTGAGGCGAAAATCGGAGAATAGTGAAAAATGCTTTAATACAAGTTATTTGGGGATGAAATCGAATAAGGCAAGTCCTGCAGCAGCTCTGGACACTTGGTTGAAAAACCGGAAGAAAAAGAAACGTTAGCCGGTACGACCTCCCGAACGGCTCAAATTGAAGTGTATAAGTATAATACACGGTTTTCGGGATTCCGGGGTCCTGAAGCAAAAATGGCCAGAAATTGCGCGAAGGCTTTCCCGGGTCAGATAAAACAGCTACAAAAATTTTGAGGAGCAACAAAAGACATTTGATGGTACCGGTATGCGATAAACCAGTCCTAGGCAAAAATCGGATAATAGTGAAAAATGCATTAATACTTGTTATTTGGGGCTGAAATCGTAGAAGGCAAGTCCTGAAGTGTCTATAGACAATAGGTTGAAAAATCGGAAGAAAAAAAACGTGAGCCGATATGACCTCCCGAACGACTCAAATTGAAGTGTATAATACACGGTTTTCGGGATTCCGGGGTCATGAAGCAAAAATAGCCAGAAATTGCACGAAGGCTTTCGCGGGTTAGATAAAACAGCTACACAAATTTTAATGAGTAACAAAGGACATTTGATGGTGCCGGTATGTGATAAACCAGCCTTAGGCGAAAATCGGATAATAGTGAAAAATGCATTAATAGTAGTTATTTGGAGCTGAAATCGAATATGGCAAATCCTGAAGCGACACTTGACTCTTGGTTTAAAAACAGGAAGAAAAAGAAACGTGACTCGGTACGACCTCCAGAACGGCTCAAAATCAAATAATCGTGTAAAATGGATTAATACTAGTTCTTCGGGTTTTAAATTGAATAGGGTAAGTCTTGAAGCGACTCTGGTCACTTTGTTGAAAAACCGGAAGAAAAAAAGGTGACCCGGTATGACCTCCTGAACGGTTCAAATTAAAGTGGATAATAAATGGTTTTTGGGATTCCAGGGTCCAGAAGCAAAAGTGGCCAAAAATTCCAAGGACGCTTTCTTAGGTCAAATATAGCGGCCATACAAATTTTGTGGAGCAACAAATGACATTTGAGAATGCCGATAAGCGATAAAGCAGTTTCAGGTGAAAATCTGATAATCATGTATAGTAACCCTTAAAGCAACCTAGGACATTTGAGTACGTGCTATTTGTGGTTGAAATTTAATAGGATAACCCTTGAAGCGATCCTGGATACTCAGAAAAATCAGAAGAAAATGAAACGAGACCCGCGATGACCTATTGAGCGATTCAAATTGAATTGTGAATATTATTAAATTTAAACTTTGGAATTTTTTTCCTTTTATTCGAGTCTTATACTTTAGGATGATCCTATAAAAACGTTGTTGTCAAAGAACTTTACTTGTGTGTATTCCGATTGGGCTGGTTCTAATAGATCTCTCAACTCTATATCATAACTATGGAGTTTTCATGGGCCATTATGCTAGCCAACTTGGGCCTATATACTCAGACAATCCTATATACTCTATATATAACAAATTTCCGTTACGAAATTTCTCGTTCGTTCCTGTTGAAAAATTTCGCCCCTTGACAGAGAATCCTGGCTCCGTCAGTGAGTACTAGTGGCATATAATCAGAAAATAGGGTTTTTTTAGGACGAGAACGATAAGATTTTATTTTAATAAGCTACAAACCTACAAACGTAACCAAACGTATTAGTACCAAAGAAAATTATTATAACATGTTTAGTCTGGATATGAGTCGGGTAGGAACAATAGGGGAATAATTTAGTGCCATTGCACATCATTAATAAATCAGTAAGTGGTTTATACATCCGATGTATTACCACCAATTTTATAGTTTCTGAGCATTATAATAAAGTTTTTGAGTTTTGTTTTAAAAATGATGAGTTTTACTATAAAGTTTTTGAATTCATTCACTCAAACATTAAGATAAAAAAATTATAATAAAACTCAAAAACATTACATACAAATTTAGTTAAATTTGAGTTCTAATAAAAAAAAAATCTAATTTATAAACTTTAATAAGTTCAGAAAAAATATACATTATGCTAAAAAATAAATAAAGTTTTATATAATAAGCTCAGAAAAAATACACATATACTCAAAAACAAGTAAAATCAGAGGTAATATATCCGATATATGTTCCTTTTTCTCATAATAAATGGCTAAGATTATTTTAAGTAATAATGTCATTTTTTTTCCCAAAGAAGCCATTACATCCATTACATGGGCATGTCCAAATATTACTTATTAAAACTTACTCCTTATCCCCAACGTCTGAATCGGTTGTTTACCTTTTTTTTTTTTTTTTTGAAATATTTTAATCAAAGGTAAATAAATAATTCAGGTTAATAAAACCTTTGAAGAACTTTATTTCTAAACCTTTGAGCTATTTTCTATCTTCGGTTGTACTCTTGACAAAGAGGTGTGCATTGTTCATAGCATTGATCTTCGGTCGCGTCTTGAACCGCCATGCATTTGCCATGACAATCGTCGAAACAAGCTTGGTTAACGGAGGCACTCGTTACAGTCGAAGCAAACATAATAATCATGGTCATGAAGATCAAAGCAACAACTTTGTTTGAAGCCATTGTTTTTGACAATTTACAATGTGTTATATATTTCTTCAACAATTCTTTGAATTATAAATTTATAATTATATTTTTGTTTCTTAATTAAATTGTATTGTGCATTTGATTAGTAGTATTTAATTTATATTTATATGATTTAAGGTGACTATATTTAGGAGCAATAGTAAGGTTTTTCTTGTGCTTGGGATGATTTTTTGGATGCTTATTTTAGTATGCTTATTTTAGTTTCCTTATTAAGAAGCTACTATATTTGAAATGTATGAAATTTGATCAAACATTACATAAGGAAATGATGAACTACTAGTATAGTTCTCGTGTAAATGCACGGTTTTTTTAGAGGAGGATATTAGAGTTTATAATAATTAATTTACAGTAATTTAACTCATTTTGAAATTTAATGAAAAACTATACTATCGTTGTGTCTCATATCATGAGTTGTAAAATAGAAGGTTTAATAGTTTTGCACCGAATAAGATTTATGTGTTATGTG
This sequence comes from Silene noctiflora, assembly GCA_009801015.1. Classification (NCBI taxonomy): domain Eukaryota; kingdom Viridiplantae; phylum Streptophyta; class Magnoliopsida; order Caryophyllales; family Caryophyllaceae; genus Silene; species Silene noctiflora. The sequence goes on from VHZZ01000005.1 coordinate 1,165,301, forward strand.
AATACTATTTTGTCAACATTGTTTTTAAAGAGAGAATGATATTATATGATTACATATTTACATCCACTAAAAGCATAAATAATTAAACATTAACGGATGATTTTTTGAGTAAAGATATATATTAAGAAAGATTTTATTTATATATGACATGTAAATATAAGGGGATGACCTATTTATAACAAAAAATATTAAATGCCACAAGATTTTATTTATTAAATGTCACAAGATATATATTAAGAAAGATATATATTAAGAAAGATTTTATTTATTTATTTCTCACAAGATTTTATTTATTGAGATTAATTAATGAAAGTGGGAACCACTATTAGAAGCTGAATAATTAGGGGGGGAACTTGAGCGGGAAAAATTGGAGTTTTGTTAATCTTTTAGTATATAGAGGATTACTCCGTCTGTCCAGGTCATTTGTTGTCCTTTAATTTTGGCACTAAAACCAAGGAAGAGGAGGGAGTGAATTACTAAATGACAAATGGACCCAATTGATTGTGAATGATCAAATTGTTCATCAAGTTTATTCTTAAAATAGAAAGGACAACAATTGATTGAGACACCGTAAATTGAAAAAGGACAACAAATAACCGGGACGGGGAGTATTATATTAGTCATTCCCTCATATGTGGAAATGTGGTTAGCTTTTATATGTGATGTTTCTTTTGTTAGTGTAAAGTGAGATGTTAGGGCAGATTTAATGCTGACGAGTTTTGAACCAGGTTATGAGTATCAATTCTTATAACTTTTTCGGTTAATATAACTGACATCTGCAATGGTTTTTGTATGGTGTTGTGAACGTAACAATTTAGTCTACTAGGTTGAAAATTAGTGTCGATAATTATTGTATATAGAAGATCGTCTTATATTACAATGTGAGACTAAAATAAAAAGATTTCCCTCACGCTATAAAGTTCGTTTCATGTTATAAGGCGATTTTATTCTATAACTTGGGTTTAGTTTAACTAGTGTAGTCAAGGATTTCCCTAAAAAAAAGTGTTGTAAATGATTGATTTGGCCGGTTCATCAAGACCTCGAAATCAATTCATTCTAAAGTTTGGTTCGAGCTCAGTCAAATTCAGACTCGATAATTTCAAGTGAATTTAAAATCGAGTGAAAATAAGCGATGAAGCACTCTCATTTCCCACCGGTCACAAAAAAATACACTCTAACTCTACACCCTTTTCGATCAAGCTATCAAGCATACACTGGAGAGATTCTGTGAACAATAGATACCAGGTTCGAATTCCCGATTCCTTTTATTGCTACAATAACCTAAGAAATAATGCCCTTTTCTTTGTGCATTTTTCTTCAACCTATGTTGAACCTATGTAACCAGTTCTAGTAGGCAAAGGTTCACCTTCATGAGTAGAAAAGTCGACCGCGATCCATTTCTTCAGACAAGTTACTACGAAAAGAGTCCCACATTGTGAGGCCAACCCACATATCAACCCGATCCAAAGACCCTGATCAACACATATACAATTATGCCATAAGACGGTTTTATGAAAGACTTGTTGAGCTCATAGCCTTACTAGAAGACGGTTTTACAAGAGACTTGCTGTTGTTACCTTAGCATAAAGCTTGAATTTGAAGGCAAGCAACCAAGCTATCGGCATTCCAATACCGTAAAAGGTACCCAAGTTTATGAACATTGTTAGATGTTGCCATCCACATCCCCTGCTTACTCCTAGTTGTTCATTCAGATATAGCAAAGACGGTTAATTCGATCACAAACATAAAAATTCCGAAAAGAAGACTAACAGACGGTGGTTAGGACCTGATAAGATGCCTTGTATTGAATCCAAAAAAATGGAAACGCAGACAAAAGGTGCCATTGAGGCAAAGGCCTTGATTATGTCGGGTTCACTACTAAAGGACCGAGCCCAAAGGCCGTGTCCGAACCCAAATGCTAGAAGAAGGGATGTGGTTAGCACCACTGACAGCTTCAATGTCACCCCCATAGCATGCTTGGCTTTGCTCGGTCTCGTTGCTCCTAGCTCATTAGCCACCCTTGTGCTACATTGATGAAACCTCTGTTTTAGTACTAGGTCAAAAATATTGCAGGGCAAAAATGATGCTAATTCCGTCTCAGTCATTTGTTTACCCTGGAACGGAAATATTTACCTGGCTGCAGCACTCAGGCCATAGGTAAAAGTGTAAGCAATGGCTTCAGTATTTACACTGGAAAAGTAGAAAAATATTGTCAGAATTCAGAATTCAGAATTCAGAGTGAAATATGGAAGTAACATAGATGATATTACAGTAAATGCAGTCGAATGTGCTTACCATATAGCGATAAGAGATGTGCTTGTTTCGGAGTTAGGCATCAGACCAGCCATAAAAACCAGGATTTCGAAAGCCCAATACTCCAAACTGAAATTAATTTACGAAAATTAACACACAGACGAGATTATTTCGGTCATTTCAACTAAGGAAAAAATCTAGGGAAAAAAAGGAGGTACATACTAACCATACCATACCAGCAGAAGGTAATGCCAGCTTGAGATTAGTAGAAACATGACAATATGACAGCGCTTTTCTCGAGAACCCGGTCCAAGTTTGCTCCAAATTCTTAGCAGACCTCATGTACATCATCAACATACCAATGGCGAGCCAAAAGGCAATAGAAGTAGCCAAAGGCGCGCCTTTAAAACCAAGCGGGGTACAATGGACCAGCAAATAGGTCAATATGATATGCAACAAAAGCGGTATCAAAGAACAGATAACTAAGGGTAAAACCACGGACTGCGTTTGAAGGAACCGTAAGATGTTTTGGAGTGTCCCGTATGCAAATATTCCTGGGATTAGATATCGCATATAGGTAGAGGCTTGTTTGGAGATGTCTGGTCTTTGATCGAGTGATATAAGGAGAGGTTCGGTGTACCACCATAGTATCGAAATGAGGATGGAAAATAGGAAGGAAATTGCACAAGATGCTTGAAGGTAAATGCCCATCATGTTGTATAGTTGTGCACCATATCCTTGCCCACAGAGTGTCTCTAGTGCACCACTTAGGCCTAGCTGCAAAGGGAACACGACATTATAGACGGGTCATAACCACACAGTCGCAGGGTTGCTCTGATATCATTGTTACAACAAAGCTATTGTAAGCTAACTTAGCTGGTGAAGTTATGACGCGTGGTATTCATGACCTGGATTCAAATCCCGACAGCAAAGAACAAGGTAGGAAGGGGAGAAGAAAGAGAGAACTAACTAACCATGAAGGCAAAACCCGAGACAGTAGCCCAAGAATTGGCAAGAGTGGAAGAAGCAAGCTCAAGCTCACCAAGATGACCAACAAACATGACTGAAACAAGTGGGATTAGGTAGTAGAACACATTGGTGAGTACCATGGGCAATGCTAGCATTATTTGTCCCCTTGCCTCCTCGATATCCATATCTCTCGTCCCCGACCACACTCTAGCCATGTGTATCGATGATCCTTGTCCCACCAATGGCTCGACATCCTCATGGTTGTCGTTGCTCCTCTTGTTGAGCTCCATTGAAATAACGCGTTTTTGTTGGCCTATATTGACAAATATGCAGATGCTGGTTAGCATAGCTGGTAAAATTACTTTAACGTACTTTAGGGTCACTTTAACATGTAAGGTCTAATCCTCGGATTAAAAATGCACACGGCATGTATTATTGTATTATAATCGATAAGGAAACAATAACGATTAAAAAAATAAAACAAGGGTGATATGAATCTCCGGCCCTAAAGAAAATCAATTTAATGAAGGATTGTAACAAGAAATAAATTCAAATATATCATAATGAATTTAATGAAATTTAAAATTTGTTTAGATTACAAATAGAATTAATATATGAATAAATTAAAGAAGATAACATATAATCATATATAATCATTTAATCCAACAATGATTGCATGTAATAACATAGGAAAAATAAAATAATAAAATGTTAATTAATGGGAAAATTACCCACAAATTAAAATCTGAGATACCGGCGACGTTCGCCGGAGCAAGAATAATCTGAGAATATTATCTAGGAATTTAATTAGTTCTAAAATTGATTATTTTTAATTACTTTTAATTTTATTTTAGTTAAGATGTTGTTTAATTGGGAGGGTTATCATTGTCATGAAATGAAATTAATATCCTAATAATTAGGGAAGTTTTTACGTTAATTGTTGAATCAGATTTGGCTCAACTATTTATTTTAAATTGGTTTGTAATTAGTATAGAACCCGCGCCACTGCGGTATATGTAGAGATTTTATTTTTGAGGGTATTATTTAAATCGCCACTTTATTAGTATTTAATATTTTACTCCATTTTATTTTGATATAAAAA
>VHZZ01000006.1:28056-38388 GCA_009801015.1 Silene noctiflora
GCCTCTGCTATTTTTGATTTGATACACTGTGATTTATGGGGCCCATATAGCGTTCCTTCGTCTTGTGGCGCTAAGTATTTTTTAACCATCGTTGATGATTGCTCTCGAGCGGTATGGGTGTATTTGTTAGTCGATAAAACTGAGGTCACAAATATGTTCATGAGTTTCTTGGCAATGGTTGAAAATCAGTTTTCCAAACGTGTYAAAGTGGTTCAATCGGATAATGGGACTGAATTTCGACCTATGGAGGACTATTTTTTTACAAATGGTATCTTATTTCGAACTTCTTGTGTTGGCACCCCTCAGCAAAATGGTCGTGTGGAGCGCAAGCATCGACATATTTTAAATGTGGCTCGCGCTCTTAWGTTTCAAGGTCATTTACCGATATCTTTTTGGGGCGAATGTGTCTTAACATCTGCCTATTTAATTAATCGGACCCCCTCTTTGCTCCTAAAAAATAAGACTCCTTTTGAAATTTTGYTGGGTATGGTTCCCTCGTATCTTAATTTGCGAGTTTTTGGCTGCTTATGCTTCGTACACAATCAACATGCTCGAGGTAATAAGTTCGCTAAACRGAGTCGCAAGTGTATTTTTGTCGGATACCCACAAACCAAAAAAGGGTGGAAGGTGTATGACATTGAAACCGGGGATTATTTTGTCTCTAGGGATGTTCGGTTTTATGAAAATCATTTTCCGTATAATCATGATAATACCGACCCTTTGGCTGATGATGGTTTGGGGTCCTCCGTGTTTCCCGAGGATGAACCCGTCCTTGGACCCTTTACTGATGCTGAAACAGGGGCCGGGCAGAGTGGGCATGATCAGCCCCCTGTTTCTAATAGCACGGATATACTTGCTTCGGGTTCTGATGGTATGGCTAACACGGGTAGTGGTGCTGCCGAGACACCTGTTGAACTTGACCAGGAGCGTGTACCCACCGCCACATCTGCTGACCTTGGGCGTGGTAAACGGACTAAGCGCCCTCCTCCTCATCTTAACGACTATGTTGTTGAAACTACCACTGCGTCTGCCCTCACGCCTCCCGACTCACCGCGCTCTCCATCCTCAGGTACTCCCTATGCCATCACTAATTATATTAATTGTAATAATTTTTCATCCCGGCATCGTCAGTTTCTTGCAGCAATCACGACGGGTATTGAACCGCCTAATTTTCGTGTAGCTCTAACGGACCCAGATTGGTGTAAGGCTATGCAAGACGAAATCACAGCTCTTGAAAATAACGGCACTTGGGAGCTTACTGAACTTCCCTCCGATAAGAAAGCTCTCGGTTGCCGTTGGGTTTACAAGATAAAGTACAAATCTGATGGGAGTGTTGAGCGCTTCAAAGCACGGTTGGTTATTTATGGTAATCATCAGGTTGCGGGTATTGATTATGGAGACATCTTTGCACCTGTTGTCAAGATGGTGACCGTCCGTACTTTGCTCGCTGTTGATGCTATTAAGAACTGGGAACTTCACCAGATGGATGTGCATAATGCTTTTTTGCACGGTGATTTATCCGAAGAAGTCTATATGAAATTACCTCCGGGTTTCAGCAAAGGAAAGGAAGGTCAGGTGTGTCGCTTACGTAAGTCCTTATATGGTCTCCGCCAGGCACCGCGTTGTTGGTTTGCAAAATTGGGTGCTGCTTTACGGGGCTATGGCTTCCTTCAGTCATATTCTGATTATTCACTATTCAGTTATTCTAAAGACGAGGTATGTCTACATGTTCTTGTTTATGTGGATGATCTCGTTATTGCTGGAAATAATTCTGCTGCTATTGCCTCTTTCAAAAAATATTTGGGCACTTGTTTTCATATGAAGGATCTTGGTCCTTTGAAGTATTTTTTGGGAATAGAGGTGGCGCGTAACTCCGAGGGCATTTACCTTTGCCAACGTAAATACGCTCTTGATATAATTTCCGAGACTGGGTTGTTGGGTGCTAAACCCGTAGCTACTCCACTCGAGCAAAACCATCAGCTCGGCTTAGCTACGGGCGCTTTACTTGACGACCTCGAACCTTATAGCCGTCTTGTGGGTCGATTGGTTTATCTTGCGGTCACTCGTCCCGATCTTTCTTATGCCGTCCATATCTTATCCCAATTCTTACATCAGCCGCGTAAAGAGCATATGGATGCCGCTCTCCGCGTGGTTCGGTACCTTAAAGGTACACCGGGTCAAGGTATTTTGCTCCGGTCCGATAGCATTCTTAAGATTTCTGGATGGTGTGATTCGGATTATGCCGGTTGTCCATTGACTCGTCGTTCTGTTTCTGGATGGATTGTCTTTATTGGTGACTCGCCCATCTCTTGGAAAACTAAGAAGCAACCCACCGTGTCTCTTTCTTCAGCTGAAGCCGAATACAGGTCAATGACAGCTGTCCTTTGTGAGTTAAAGTGGCTTGTTGGTTTATTTTCTAGTCTTGGGATTTCTRTTCCACGGCCTTTACACCTCTATTCCGACAGTACATCCGCGCTCCATCTTGCCCAAAATCCGGTCTTCCACGAGAGGACTAAACATATCGAGGTGGATTGTCACTTTATTCGCGATGCTATCTCGGAAGGCTTGATTCTCCTGTCTCATGTTGCTACTCAGTTGCAACTAGCCGACATTTTTACTAAAGCTTTAGCTTCTTCGCATTGATTTCCTTCTCCGCAAACTGGGCATTCTCGATCTCCATGCTCCAGTTTGAGGGGGGTATTAGGGCCGGCTTAGGCCTCGTATTATGTAAGGGCTTTGCCCCGTCCCATGATGTATAAATACTACTCAAATGATTAATGAGAGATAGAACAAACAATCAACCTACTCAAACGTTTGACAGCTCTGATTCAACATCAACTTGCAAGGCGAAATACTATTTAATTCATTGTCATACATAAAACATGTTTTCTTTAAGTATTAAACACCACTAAATACAATTTGTCTTTAAGCCTGAAAAATCGTGCAAGTCGCTATCCGTAGGAGAGAAATATCACTTCGAAAGATGGCCTCATCTTTTTTTATTTCTTTCTTTGTTTTTTTTTTTTTTTTTCGAATGGCTTGATATTGAGAAATATATTTGTCTGTAATTAAAATAATCAAATAATTACAAATGTTAAAATCAATTGTGATTTTGGCGCTTAATACCGAAGGACAGAGAAGTCAACTATTTGTCTCGCTCCAATGTCAATATTTGCGCTTGAGTTTACACAGCTATGGCCTCGTGCGTCTTTCTTCCTCATACAATGTTTATACAATGATGCCCACTTAATCATGGGGTTTAAATCCCGACTAGGAAAGGAACTATAGTTAGCTAATACAAGAAGACTATTCTTCGGCCAAGAAATTATTGAAATCGGTTTCTCAGACAACCGTTGTCGTTCAACTTTATTAAATAATTTCACTTTGAATTGTGACTTGATTCGGATAAGAATTGTGAGATGCATGTTTCGTTATCACATTTCGGTTCAACAATCGAGTGTATTTTGCATCATTGTGCTCAGCTATGGGAAAGAAATTATGTATTATTAGCTTATGACAGTGGCATCAGAGATGATATGGCTGTTGTTGGCACGAAGACACGAATCGATGCTTAAGTTGAAGGCATCAAATGCTAACATAAGGACGTAGTATACAAGTTTTGACCTTGGCTAAATGATTTGGCCAATCTTTAAAAAACATTAAAATATCAATTTATAAAATCACCCTCGGTGGTACTCAAAATCTGTACCACCGGCCACCGGCTGGCGTATCTCATTATTGTTTTTTTTTTTTTTTTGGTTACTAGTGCTCAACATTCATCCTTGAAATAAGCAATCTTCTACGTCTTCCTGTTATTGTCGTACTTTACCTCGTTTTATTACCTTAATCGTTCCCTTTTATCGCAAAATAAACCACTTATTCCCGATTTTTTGTCCCATTTCGCTAAGAAGCTGTAATTGCCTCCTTTCGCAAAATAAACCATATTGAAGTATGGTGCAACAGTTAGTTGTTGGCAATTTGCTATTTTCTTCGTAAACTAAACAATAAACAAAGGAAAGTTACGGTGAAATCATGTCTATAAGCATGGATACAACAAATTAAGAATGGACAAAATCGAAATTTTAAATCTATAAACATTACATTAAAAATAACGGCTCAATATATACGGCGCATGCACGCGCGACGGCGCGAGATGTTGGTAATTTAAGTGTAATTACCGGTTCATTTTGGCGTATTTAAGTTTGGTTCGTAGATGGATAATTTCTAAATAATATAATGATTTGAGTTCAAGAAGTACGGAGTACGTGTACGCTTGCATAATTATTACGGAATTACGGTGAAGTTATTCGAACTATGACAGGGTTGAATCTGGTTGAATTTATGAAGAATTGCAACTCTTCAGAAATACATACTCCCTTTTCCCCCTTCATATCAATATAAATAGACATGGGAATATGAAAAATCAAGATTTGAAAAAATAAATAAATAACTTCTTTTGCATCATTGAACGAAATAACAAACTACACAAAAATACTTCTAAATTACATCTCTATTTTCTTGTGCCCGAAATCAGAGGACGCCGTCTTATCTCAATAGGAAATTCAGATTAACCCAGGTAAAAATAAGGGTCGAATTGTTTTATTAGAAAAGTGAAGTCGATTAGGTGTGGTTTTACTATTATCAATTCCATTCGTGTATACTCAGTATCTAGCACGATATTTATACTAGTTCTTTATTAACTAATTAATTATTGACAATTTCATTGTTCACCAGGCCGAGCACCTTTGCTAGCCCCCCAAGCTCCATTGATAATAAGCATGCAACGAATTAAAAAGCAATAATGAAAATCAAAGAAAAATATACTCAATTCCTTTAGTACCACCGCCGGCAACAAGAGCAGCAGTCACGTTTATCGCGGTTTTTTTTACATTGTTCTTTCACTTATTGCAACATATAAATACTAAGCTTTGATGTGAACTTGTAGTCTATATATAATGTGTGAAGAATTAATATGATAAAGGTTTGAGTATTATTGATAATAAGCAAGGTATAAATACAACTCTAGGGTTTGTAAACTAAATAACAAAATATACAAGAAATATATGAAAATAATACAAGATAACTACTGTAGACATAAAAAAATATGTCTTGTTAAAGTCAAAGTCAAAATGTTGACTCGTCAAATGAAATGTAAACTAATGTAATTAATTTGGACAAAATTAAATTAAGTTAGTCCAATTTGGTTATTTTTAGTTGGCCCGTCTCTCTAGAGTGATAAAACCCGACAAACGGGTCAAACTCACTAAATGAGTCAAATATGCTCAAGTGGACCGAAATGACTACCAAGTCCATTACAAAATGTCAAGACTACCAAGTCCATTTAGAGTGGTAAAAACCTAGTTTTTCATATTCTATAAATACAAACATTAGCTCTCATTTTGAGGCTAATCACAAAAATCACACAAAAAACTACACTACAAACCAAAAACCTCTCACAAAATTCCTCTCTGCAAAATATCTCTCCCAAGAGAAAACAAGAGAAGAAAGAACTACTCTTCAATCCGACGTCAAGCAGCAACTGCAGTCATCTTTGAAGAGAAGCAAATCCAAATCGTCGACGGAGTATCAAGTCTTCAAATCAAGACCCTCCYTCTCGTTCATTCAAGTGTGGAAATCGAATCAGTAGATCAACTAGTAGATTGTATCCAAATCTTTTGAATCAATAAAATTATTATTTTGTTGCATTTGTTTGTGTTTTCTCATTTATTTGCAGATTAACACAAATTTGTTGTTACAACTACTTGACTAATATACAAGATATTATGAACAATAAGATATACAGAACATGGAAAACATGATATTCGTGATATTCACGATATATCTTCAATACACTCCCGCAAGATGGACGTTCCAAAGGAAAGACCGATCTTGAGCAAAAGAGGATGCCCAAGAGGCTTGGTGAGAGCATCTGCAAGTTGGTCATCAGCCAAGATATGTTGAACATGGAGAAGTCATTTAGTGACTTGTTCTCGAACAAAGTGAAAATCTAGAGCAACATGTTTCATTCTCGAGTAGAACACTGGATTGGACGAGTACTGTATTGCACCTAGATTATCACAATAGATTAATGTAGGGGCGGTGATGCTATAATTGAGTTCAGTGAGCAATGCACGAAGCCACATGACTTCGGAGGTAGCATCTGTCACAACTCTAAACTCAGCCTCGGTAGTGGAACGAGCTAGTGTATGTAGTTTCTTAGAGGACCACGAGATGAGATTACGATCCAAGTAGACAATATAGTTGGTGGTGGAGACATAATCATCTTTATCACCGGCCCAATCAGCATCGCAAAAGGAATGTAACGATAATGGAGTGTCACGATGTAATTGAATGCCAACTTGAAGAGAGCCTTTTAGATAACGAAGGAGTCGTTTCAAAGCTAACCAGTGATTGTCATGAGGATTCTGCAAGAATTGAGCTAGCTTATTGACGCCATATGCAATGTCGGGACGGGTAAAGGATAGGTATTGAAGACTACCAACGAGAGCACGGTAATCCGAGGGATTGGGGATGGGCTGACCTGCCGTGAGGGTAAGGGTGGATAAGGGTTCATGGGGATGGTTGTGGGCTTGCAGTCCAACATATTGGAGCGGGTTAAGAGGTCATGAATTTATTTGGTTTGGGTGAGGCAGAGACCGGTGGGGTTAGGGGAAATTTCAACACCCAAAAAAGTATGACAGAAACCCCAAGTCTTTGAGGGAGAACCGTTGGGCAAAGGATGAAAGAAATTGTGTAAGACGGGACGATTGGGGACCGGTGACAATAATGTCGTCTACATAAACCAGGAGGTACATTTGATGAGAGTTTTTGTTAAAAAGGAAAATAGAAGGGTCAGAGAGAGACTGGGAAAACCCATAAGACAGAAGGTAAGATTTTAATTCAGTGTACCAAGCTCGAGGAGCTTGTTTTAAACCATATATTGCTTTAGAAAGTTTGCAAAGATAATTGGGAAAAGATGGATTGATAAACCCGGGAGGTTGAGACATGTAAACAATGTCGGTTAACGTACCTTGAAGAAAGGCATTGTTGATGTCGAGTTGTTGCAGGGACTATCCACGGCTAAGTGCTAGTGACAGAATGAGGTGCACCGTGACGGGTTTTACTACGGGGTTGAAGGTTTCAGAATAATCGACACCGGGACGTTGGTGAAAGCCTTTTGCAACAAGACGAGCTTTATATTTTTTGATCGAGTTGTCTGGGTTGTACTTAATTCGAAACACTTGCAACCGATAACATTGTAAGAAGGATCAAGGGGAAGGAGAGTCCAGGTTTGGTTTTTGAGTAGGGCGGTGTGTTCGTCCTCCATGGCGGACAGCCACTAGGGGTGAGCCAGAGCAGCTTTTAGAGTCACAGGAGGGAGAGACGGGGAGGTAAGGGCAGCGAGCTTGGCATATTTAGGATTGGGAACACTGATGTTGTTCATGAGACGAGTAGTAGCACGAGGGGGAGGGGCTGGGGGCGATGTGTCATGAAGGGGCGTGGGTGTAGGTGGGGGAGGGGAGGGAGGTGAGACAGGGGTGTGCTGGGAAGGTATGGGAGACTCGGGAGAAGAAAGGGAGAGGTAAGAGGGAGGTATGGCTGGTGGGGAGAGGGCAGGGGAGTCTTCAGCCGTGGGGGAGGAGGAGGGGAGAACTGGGAGTGCAAGGTAACACCACTGATTTGGGGTGTAGGTTTGATCGTTAGGAGAGTGATTGACGAGAGTAGGGTAAGGGAATTCAGACTCGACAAACTGGACATGGCGCGAGGTGTAGAGTCTATTTATGGTTGGGTCAAGACAGTGGAAAACACTTTGCGTTGACGAGTATCCTACAAATATGCAGGGCTTAGATTTGGGTTCGAGTTTGTGAGTGGTACAAGGGCGTAGCCATGGGTAACAAAGACACCCAAAACTACGCAATTTGGTGTAGTTGGGAGGAAGGTCAGAGAGTTTGGTATAGGGTGTGGTATTGTGAAGGACTGGGGTGGGCATCCTATTGATAAGATAGTCAGCGGTGACTAGAGCATAGGACCAAAAGGCAGTGGGAAGCATGGGTGAGAAGTGAGAGCCCGGTGTGACTGTGCTTTCTTTCAGCAATACCGTTGTGTTCCAGGGTGTGAGGGGGAGAGTTAAGATGAGTAGTTCCTTGGGAGGTAACGGAAGGGGTGAGCTTCAAGTATTCTCCACCATTATCAGAGAAAAGTTGAATTATGGGACGGTTAAAAAAAATTTCAACCAAGGCACGAAACCGAGTGAAAACGTGAATGGTGTTAGATTTCTTTTTGAGGGAATAAAGCCAGGTATATCGAGTGAAATGGTCCACAAAAATTACATAATATTTGTAACCATCAACAGAATATAGAGGAGACGTCCAAACATCGGAAAATAATAATTCAAGCGGATGATTAGAGCATAGTGTTGATTGCGAAAAAACGAGTTTGTGGCTCTTATTCACTGAGCAAGCATTACAATGTAAATGAAAATTATTTGTAAAATTCAAAGAGGACAATTTATTAATAGTACTTAGGGTATTAAAGGACGGGTGACCAAGCTTGTGATGCTAAAGCGAGGTCGACAAGAAATGATCAAGGTGAACAGAGGGAACTCGTGAGGAAGGGTGTGGTGCACGCCATTCATAGAGACCGGATTTAAGCTGGCCCCGGAGAATCACTTGACCCGTGTGCTGGTCCGGTAAAATACAAACATCAGAGGTAAAGTTAGCTATCGCATTGTTATCCCGACAGAATTAAGAAACAGAGAGAATATTTTTAGAGATGGCAGAGGCGTGTAAGACATTAGTAAAACAAATATTAATAGAAGAGGAGAGAGGGATAGTGAATGAACCAATATTAGCAATGTGAAGAGGGGACCCATCGCCAATGAGAAGGGCATCATTTCCGTCATACGGGGCATGAAGGGCAAGGTTGGCTAGGTCGTGAGTAATATGGTGAGTGGCACCGCTGTCGATGACCCAATTTTAAGGAACAGTGGGAGTGAGAGTAGCGGTATTAGCACTAGTTTGAGGACGAGGTTTGAACTGGTGTGAGGGTGAAGGATGAGGAGGGACAACAATATGGGGATAAAGGGTTTTAAATATGGGGCACAGGGACAGGTAGTGATCAGGGTTGTGACACCACTGACATTTGCCTTTGAAGGCATTGGCAGCGGGGTCAGGGGTGGGGTTGGAGGAAGGTGTGGGTAGGAGACCAGGGGCAGAGGAGGGACGTGTTGTATGGTGAGATTGGTTCTTGTGATAGGTAGCGAGAGCGGAAGCAGGGGTGGTGGTGGCAATGCTTAGGTTGGTGGTGTGTTTGAGGGAAAGGTCGAATTGGAGAAGTCTTTCGTGGAGGGCATCGAAGGATATAGGGTTGTCCCGATGCTTAATGGCTTCAATAAGGGTATGATAGACCTCATAATCAAGACCACTGAGAACCTTTGCGACGACAGCTTCATCATCCATGGTCTTTCCCATGTGAGCAAGTTCATCGATACAAGAGCGTATCGATTGCATATAATCTGTGGCTGACAAGGTGCCTTTTGAGATGGATTGAAGGCGATCTTTAATTTGAAGGATATGCCCTCGAGACGGGTTTGCTTAAGTAGTACGCAGGAGTGTCCAGATTTCTTACGAAGTTTTGGCATTAAGAAAAAGAGGGGCAATGCTAGACGAGATGGTTCCGCGAAGAGCACCACTAAGAAGGCGATCGTGATGAAGCCAAGTCGAATAGGCCGGATTGGAGATGAGAGATTTCTTTCCATCTTCAACAGTTTGCAACAGGCATGGATGAGTGTCGTTTAAAAATTTGAGCAGGTTATAGCCAATGAGGAAATCTTCAATTTGACGGGACCATGAGCGGTATGTCGAGAGAGTTAATTCCGTAACATTTGCGAAATTAACAGCAATGAAAGGGTGAGATAGTTCACCTGGATTGGGGAGCATGGAGGCACTTCCAGCCATTGAGTGGGAGAGTTGTATGAGAGGGAGAAAAAAAAGGATCGATAATAGCTCTTATACCATGAAGAATTAATATGATAATTAAGGCTTGAGTATTATTGATAATAAGCAAGGTATAAATACAACTCTAGTGTTCATAAACTAAGTAACAAAATATACAAGAATTATCTATATAAAAGTATAATAAAGGAACCACTATGTCACGTGTCAATTCCACGTTCACTGATTAATTTAGTTTTCTCACTCAACTTCACAAATTGTATACCCAATTATTTTTTTTATTCTTTCCAGAAATTGTATATGAACATTCCTAAAATATAGAGATCCACCAAATATTCTAATGTCATTTAATTTATATCATTAACGAAACTTGCCTAAC
>VHZZ01000006.1:62380-79694 GCA_009801015.1 Silene noctiflora
ACTAATAAGTGAAAATGTAGTGTTTTATCAGCACACGACGCATAACCAAGCAACTAACTTGAGTGGTGGATTATGTGCTCCCATATACCTAGATTCAGTTCAAATACTAGTACCTTTTGTTGCAGCATAAACTGAACCAACATTGACGGACACCACACCGCAAACTGAGGACATCATGATGATGCTACCACACCCGGATGCTTTCAGAAGAGGATGGGCAAGTTGGCAAAGATGGTACGCAGATTCAAGATTAGTTACCATTACAGCTGCGTACTCATTAGGAGTGAATTCCTCAGTCTTCCTCCTGATGTTGGTCCCAGTGTTATTAACCTATATGGATATGGAAATCGTAAATCAAAATCAAAGCAAAACCTTGGCTATTGCATTATTTAAACAATCACGACACCATAACCCTAGTGTCTCAACAGCTCCAGCTTATGGCAAGGTAATGCGTGCGTCGTGTGTGTTGACACCACATCGAGACTGTTTCCAGAGGCATGGTTTCTCCCTTAAATGATTACTACTTCACCGTAATGAAAACCACGGACTACTTCGTGAGCCATTTCCCTTTATTTTATCAGATTTAAAAGCCAACAAAATAGTGAGCCTCTGATTCCGTAGAAAATGTAAATCCCATCAGTAATTGGTACATTATCTCATACATACATTTTCATGCATTTTATATTGTTATCATTTGACTTTGAGCTTTAACGATATTGATTTTGAACAATAATTTCTAACAGTAGTGTATAATACTTGCAACTTTTCAATACGATAATAATTGAGAAATCAAATGTGATAAATACCATGTGTACACAAGTATACAAATATTTAGACAATTGAACAGGGCGAAGTTGTCATCAAGTGAGGTTCAAACTCTAAGTCGGATAATAAATTTGGGGTGATGTAAAAGGTAAGATACTCACCAGAATGTTGAGCTTGCCATTAAATTTGGAAGAGATTATCTGCATGAGCTTTTCCCTTTGTTCATGTGATGCTACATCAAAGATGGAACCAGTGACTTGAAACCCTTTTGCCTCCCAATTTTGTAAGCATGTGTCAAGATCCGCTTCATTCCGAGCACATGTATAAACCCTCGCTCCTAGCCGTGCTAGTTCTTCCACGACTTCATGTCTAAAGGATGTTAACCGATGGAAAAAACAACTATATTGTAAGTAGTGCTTAAAAGCCTGTTTTGACACAAGTAATCTCAACAAAGCAGATGCATCAGATATATAGATTCAACTAAGCCGATAACATCCCTTGTGTATAGTACTATTGGATCGATGTCATAAAGTCTCATACGAGAAGGATTTATGATAAGCTGATATGACATACCCGATTCCTTTGGTGCCACCAGTGACCAGAGCAGTCATCCCATGGAGAGACCATCGGTCGTCGTTTCCTTAACTTACCTTTCTTGTTTCTTCCATATCCTGTGTTCCTCAGTCCAAGAAGAAAAGAAAATGTATACATATATAGAAAAGCATCTAAAAAGTCGGTAAATAACAACTCATAGATGTGACACTTCTAACCACAAGTCATAGAATAAGACCGTCTTATAGAGTAAGACGGTCCTCTGATTTCTAACACCATTAACTACAATTTTCTCTTTTCGTCGTAATTAATCAATGTGGTCCTCATTTCTGCAATAGCACAGACAATAGGAAGCTATCACAAAAGCTTGAAGTTTGCATGACAAGGGTCATGTGGTTATAAACCATTGCCCTGATTCATCAAGAGCCACTTGCAAGGTGAAATGCTATTCATTGCCTGAAAAAATCAACTTTAAATTTTGTACGAAATGAAGACTTCACAACTGAAACCAAGTCAATTCCTTATACAATCATAATAGTTGAAGAGTTAACAAGTTGATCTCAAACGTTAAAAAAAGGGTTAAAAATTTGGAGTGATACATATTACTCTGTACGACTGTTTTTGAAAATTGAACTTTCGATTGGTAGTTGTAGATCATTTTATGGAATGGCAAAAACGTACAAGTTAATGTACATAAAAGACCACAACAACAAAATAGTGAGACAGCTAGAGCAAATCAATGCTTACCTCGAAGTTCGTAAAGCCTAATCGATACACTCTTGCATGATATTGATACCTGGTGCTTATCAAGTATTAACCTGAGCTCTAACAATGTCCAAAGAAATAAGCAAGGCAACCAACAACCTTTACAACCTGAGTTCCAACATTGTTCACATGCATCTGGAGTTCTGGACATTTAAAACCAGTAGATAACTGCATGATACTTATACTTCTCATGCATAATTATTAGTACCCCGTAGTACGGAGTATTATTGATCGACATGTTTACATCATAAGTAGCTTTCATATATCTCGCCTTCATGAATCAAGTATGACTATAAAGGTGAACAAATAAGGTGTAACAACGGAGGCATTACACATAGAAATGGAGTGGGTTAAAGCCCGTTGACAGTAAAACCACCGTCAATGCATATGGTCTGGCCAGTGATATAGGATGATACCGGCATGCACAGGAACGCCACCATGGGAGCCACCTCGCCGACCTCCCCTACCCTTCCTAGAGGAGTTCTTGATATTACTCTTTCCTCAAACAATTTGTTATCGAGGGCCTGCATGACTTGCAACTTAAGATGGCTACCAGAAATTCTAGTATTCATCAATCAAAACTCAAAAAGTAAATGACATGAGTGTGTGTACTAGTGTCGGATTCAGATACTATGAGAAATTCTTAATGGTTTTGGGTTAAACGTAAGCTGTCTCGAAGACTCGGAGTCATACTCATGTCCAAATGTTGAATAGTATTTCCATTCATGCATCAACCTTATGTGAGATTGAATGTCCCAACTCCAAACTTCTCATTAATAATGCCCAACTGTGAAGACGTCTTAGCCTAGCAGTTAAGATGAAGAAATTGTGGGCAATAGGTCCTAGGTTCGAATCCCCCCATCCCCGATATTGTATTGCCCTTGTGGTTCATTTACACCAAAAAAAAAAAAAAAAAAAAAAGACCTAAAAACAATAATAAAGTGATAAAGATTAAGGCCAGCATAACTCAAGGCAGACGGCGTATTTATCTACCCTTTGTTTGGATACAAGTCTAAGCAAATAAAAGGAGTGTAGAGGGAAGGGAAGGCTATCATTTTTGTTAGTTCCGAATAGGAATATCTTAATTTTCCTCGAAAATTCCTCATTTTGTTTCCGGAAAGCGATATATCTATTCATCTAAACAAGGCCTTAGGTTTTTTCCACTGTCCCTAACATAAATGTTAACATCAAATTATAGTACAAGATGCTATTACCGTTTGACCTAGAGGTGTTCGGATGAACCAAGGAGCAATAGAATTAGTCCTGATATTATCCTTTGCCCATTCACATGCCAAGTTTTTTGCTAGTTGGTTCATTGCTCCTGCCAAAGACATACAACAAACACTTGATTCGACTCAATCTGAAGACCTGAATACAAGGTCAAGAAAACTTGTATGTTGTCACACGTTATGTTACTCAGACTTGTTGCAGGAGTAGAACCCCTTGCGTATCCGAGTATCAGACACGCCTAGTTTGTGTTTTTAATTTCATAAGTGTTCTACGCCCCAAAAAAATTGTTAAGTTGTTGTGTCATGTTCAAGATGCATAACTAATAAGTGAAAATGTAGTGTTTTATCAGCACACGACGCATAACCAAGCAACTAACTTGAGTGGTGGATTATGTGCTCCCATATACCTAGATTCAGTTCAAATACTAGTACCTTTTGTTGCAGCATAAACTGAACCAACATTGACGGACACCACACCGCAAACTGAGGACATCATGATGATGCTACCACACCCGGATGCTTTCAGAAGAGGATGGGCAAGTTGGCAAAGATGGTACGCAGATTCAAGATTAGTTACCATTACAGCTGCGTACTCATTAGGAGTGAATTCCTCAGTCTTCCTCCTGATGTTGGTCCCAGTGTTATTAACCTATATGGATATGGAAATCGTAAATCAAAATCAAAGCAAAACCTTGGCTATTGCATTATTTAAACAATCACGACACCATAACCCTAGTGTCTCAACAGCTCCAGCTTATGGCAAGGTAATGCGTGCGTCGTGTGTGTTGACACCACATCGAGACTGTTTCCAGAGGCATGGTTTCTCCCTTAAATGATTACTACTTCACCGTAATGAAAACCACGGACTACTTCGTGAGCCATTTCCCTTTATTTTATCAGATTTAAAAGCCAACAAAATAGTGAGCCTCTGATTCCGTAGAAAATGTAAATCCCATCAGTAATTGGTACATTATCTCATACATACATTTTCATGCATTTTATATTGTTATCATTTGACTTTGAGCTTTAACGATATTGATTTTGAACAATAATTTCTAACAGTAGTGTATAATACTTGCAACTTTTCAATACGATAATAATTGAGAAATCAAATGTGATAAATACCATGTGTACACAAGTATACAAATATTTAGACAATTGAACAGGGCGAAGTTGTCATCAAGTGAGGTTCAAACTCTAAGTCGGATAATAAATTTGGGGTGATGTAAAAGGTAAGATACTCACCAGAATGTTGAGCTTGCCATTAAATTTGGAAGAGATTATCTGCATGAGCTTTTCCCTTTGTTCATGTGATGCTACATCAAAGATGGAACCAGTGACTTGAAACCCTTTTGCCTCCCAATTTTGTAAGCATGTGTCAAGATCCGCTTCATTCCGAGCACATGTATAAACCCTCGCTCCTAGCCGTGCTAGTTCTTCCACGACTTCATGTCTAAAGGATGTTAACCGATGGAAAAAACAACTATATTGTAAGTAGTGCTTAAAAGCCTGTTTTGACACAAGTAATCTCAACAAAGCAGATGCATCAGATATATAGATTCAACTAAGCCGATAACATCCCTTGTGTATAGTACTATTGGATCGATGTCATAAAGTCTCATACGAGAAGGATTTATGATAAGCTGATATGACATACCCGATTCCTTTGGTGCCACCAGTGACCAGAGCAGTCATCCCATGGAGAGACCATCGGTCGTCGTTTCCTTAACTTACCTTTCTTGTTTCTTCCATATCCTGTGTTCCTCAGTCCAAGAAGAAAAGAAAATGTATACATATATAGAAAAGCATCTAAAAAGTCGGTAAATAACAACTCATAGATGTGACACTTCTAACCACAAGTCATAGAATAAGACCGTCTTATAGAGTAAGACGGTCCTCTGATTTCTAACACCATTAACTACAATTTTCTCTTTTCGTCGTAATTAATCAATGTGGTCCTCATTTCTGCAATAGCACAGACAATAGGAAGCTATCACAAAAGCTTGAAGTTTGCATGACAAGGGTCATGTGGTTATAAACCATTGCCCTGATTCATCAAGAGCAACTGGCAAGGTCAAATGCTATTCATTGCCTGAAAAAATCAACTTTAAATTTTGTACGAAATGAAGACTTCACAACTGAAACCAAGTCAATTCCTTATACAATCATAATAGTTGAAGAGTTAACAAGTTGATCTCAAACGTTAAAAAAAGGGTTAAAAATTTGGAGTGATACATATTACTCTGTACGACTGTTTTTGAAAATTGAACTTTCGATTGGTAGTTGTAGATCATTTTATGGAATGGCAAAAACGTACAAGTTAATGTACATAAAAGACCACAACAACAAAATAGTGAGACAGCTAGAGCAAATCAATGCTTACCTCGAAGTTCGTAAAGCCTAATCGATACACTCTTGCATGATATTGATACCTGGTGCTTATCAAGTATTAACCTGAGCTCTAACAATGTCCAAAGAAATAAAGCAAGGAAACCAACAAACTTTATAACCTGAGTTCCAAGATTGTTCATTCAGATGCATCTGGACATTGAAAACCAGTAGATAACTGCATGATACTTAAATTGCTCATACATTATTATTATTACGGAGTATTATTGATCAACATGTTTACATCATACGTAGCTTTCATATATCTAGCCCTTCATGAATCAAGTATAACTCTAACAGTAAACAAATAAGATCTAGAAACGGAGGCATTAGTCGTATTACACAGAAATGAAGTGGGTTAAAGCCCATTGACAGTAACACCACCGTCAATGCATATGGTCTGGCCAGTGATATAGGATGATACCGGCATGCAGAGGAATGCCACCATGGGAGCCACCTCACCGACCTCCCCTACCCTTCCTAGAGGAGTTCTGGATATTATTCTTTTCTCATACTCTTCATTATCGAAGGCCTGCATGACTTAAAACTTAAGATGGCTACCAGAAATCCTAGTATTCATCGATCAAAACTCAAAAAGAAAATGACACGAGTGTGTGTACACGTGTCGGATGCAGCATTTTTGAGAACATTCTTTCTTAATGGTTTTGGGTTTATGCAAGCTGTCTCGGAGACTTGGAGTCACACTCATTTCCAAATGTTGAATAGTATAGCTATTCATGCAACAACCTTATGCCAAATTGAATGTCCCAACTCCAAACTTCACATTAACGATGCTAATAGACCTAGAAACAATATTCCCTCCGATTCTTAGGAATTGCCCCATTTGAATAAATTATCCCTCACAAATTTTAAAAAGGGGGGTCATTCTAAAGAATCGGAGATATTGATAAAGTGATAAAGAATCAAAGCCCATTCAGGGAGCATAACTCAAGGCAGACGGCGTATATATCAACCCTTTGTTTGGATACAAGTCTACGCAAAGGGAGTGTAGAGGGGAGGAAAGGCTATTGTTTTTCTTTAGAATATTTCCTTACAGGAATATCATAATTTGCCTCGGAAATTCCTCATTTTCATTCCGCAAAGAGACATATCCATTCATCCAAACAAGGCCTTAGGTTTTTTCCACTGTCCCGACATAAATGTTAACATCAAGAAATAGTGCAAGATGCTATTACCGTTTGAGCTAGAGGTGTTCGGATGAACCAAGGAGCAATGGAATTTGTCCTGATATTGTCCTTTGCCCACTCACATGCCAAGTTTTTTGCTAGTTGGTTCATTGCTCCTGCCGTGGACATACAACAAAAAAAAAAAGCTTGATTTGACACAATATGAAGACCTGAATACAAGGAAGGTCAGAAAAATTTATATGTTGTCGCACATTATGTTTATCAGACTTGGTCGCAGGAGCAGAATCCCTTGCGTATCCGAGTATCAGACATGCCTAGTTTGTGTTTTTATTTCTAAACATGTTTTCGCCCCGAAAAAAGTGCCAAGTTGATATGTCATGTTCACGATGCATAACAAATAAGTGCTGAAGTGTGGTGTTGTATCTGCAAACGATGCATAACCAAACAAACTAGCTTGTGTGGTGGATTATGTGCTCCCATATACCTAGATTAAGATCAAATAATACCTTTTGTTGCGCCATAAACTGAACCAACATTGACAGACACGACACCAGAAACTGAGGACATCATAATGATGCTACTAAATCCAAATGCTTTCAGAAGAGTATGAGCAAGTTGGCAAAGATGGGATGCTGATTCAAGATTAGTCGCCATTAGAGCTGCGTATTCATTCGGAGTAAATTCCTCAGTCTTCCTCTTGATGCAGCACCTAGTGTTATTAACCTATATGAATTTCAAAATAAGTCAATTAAAGCAAAATCTCGGCCATTGCATTGTTTAAAAAATAATGACATCATCCCTATAGGGTCTTGACGGCTCCCGCCTATGGATAAGAGGTGGGTGTCGATAGCGCATAAAGGTTTGCCTTAGCTGATTGGGGATAAAAAGGTTCAACTGCAAGATGGATGGTTTCTCCATTAAATGATTGAAAACTTACAATAACAAAATTCCACGCTGTTCAGTTAACCATTTTCCTTTATTGTATCAAATTATAAATGCGAAAAATAGTGAGCCATTCTGTTGATGATTGGAAAGGCATTACATTCTGAAAATTGGAAGAAAAAGTCTTGACAGATAATTGGTACATTACTAAAAATATACGCTTTTCATCCTATATTGTCCTCATTTGGCTCTGGTGGTTAAACGGGAACAATGTACTCTACAATCTTCAGACAATCTACATATATTAGGATAATTTAACGAGCAAAGTAGTCATCAGACCATCAAACAAATTCTCAGATAAACTTGGGAATTGGGATGGAGGAACTAGAGAGTAAGATACCAGAATGTTGGGCTTGCCATCAAATTTGGAAGAGATTATCTGCATGAGACTTTCCCTCTGTTCGTGTGATGCTACATCATAAATGGAACCACTGATTGAAAGCCTTTGACCTCCCAAATTGTAAGCATGAGTTAAGATCAGCTTCATTCCGAGCACGTGTATAAACCCTTGCTCCTAGCCTTGCTAGTTCTTCCACGACTTCATGTCTACAAGATGAAAGCCCATAGGACAAAAAAAAAAGAGAAAAGAAAAAAAAAAAAGGAACTTACAAGTTGAAGTACTGCTTAAAATGCCTATTTTGACCAAAAGTAATCTCAACAGAGCACATGCATCAGATATTCAGGCTCAACAAAGCAGATAGTCCGTTGCTTGTAATACTATTAGATTTCACAAATTCGCATGCGAGATAGTACAGCCTCATAAAAAGGTGATCAGGAGATATGAGAAAGTTATCTTTATTTCAGTTTTTAGTAGGTTAACGAGTATCTGTGCGAAATTTTAGATGAGTATGAATATTTAGTCGGTGTAAGTCAGGCGAGCCTGGAAGTTTAGGGCGCAAGTGCGTGCCGGAGTATATGACAACTATTTTGTGAAAGAAAAAACCTTGTTCTTCGCAGGTACACCGCAGAAAATATCACAGCAAGTGTATCAAATAGAAAAGACTACAAAATAATCTCAGACTAGAGGTTTCCAGCAAATTGCAGGGCAAGGGGGTCGGATGTACGCAGCCTTACCCATATTAGTACCACAAATAGGCAGTTTTCAATTGACCCAAATTGAAAATTGCATCGGAGGACTATTATTTCACAATAAAAATCAGAGCAGCCAACTTTGTGAGCCATTTTGCTTTGCTCCATCATAATTCAAAAACAGAAGATAATGAGTCTTTGGCTCCACTGCAAATGCATTAAATAGAGAAGACTAGCTAACAAAAATGAATTTGACGATATATTACTATACAAGAAGGGCTGCAGTTATACCCGATTCCTTTGGTGCCACCAGTGACTAGAGCAGTCATTCCATGGGGAGACCATCGATCGTCGTTTCCTAATCTGATCTTCCTTGTTTCTTCCATATCAACTGTTTCTCGGTGATAGAAAAGAAAATATATGATCTGTAGAAGAACATTTTGCCAGGTATTTGTAAACCCACAAAATCTAAGAAGTCAATAAATGGCAACCCATAGATGTGGCACTATTTTAGACACATGTTTTTTTCAAGTACTAAACACCATTAACTACAATTGTTTTTTTACAATTCAATGGGTAAACTCTCACAAAAGCATGAAGATTGCTTTCACCTAATACGAGCATGTGAGTAGATTACTCCATATCACAATCAGTGGAAGAGATTATCACAAAAACTTCGAATGGTGTTCTCATTATTTACAAAAGCTCAAGACTTTGAAGTTAAAATTGGCCTGTGGACGACCAACTTTTCTCCGGAAACTCCGTGAATACAATAGCTATAAAACATTGAGAGGAACCATTGTTCTACTGCCCATGCATTAATGCTCGAAATAAGCAAAACTAGAAGGAATATGGCCCAAAATCTGGATATTTTCATCTTTTCCTTTGTATTGTTAGACTGTTAGCCCATTCAAGAAATAATTCTGACGCCTCAACTGCTAATCTGCTATGTCTTCCCCCCAAAAACGCAGACAATTTGTTTTCCTCACTGCAAAGCTCTGCAAGCGACTGCGACACAAAAAATGAAAAGATATTTAATGATAGAATACATTTTGATAGAGTGCATTGTCTATAAGAAATCGTCCGAAGATCCCCAGATTATGAAATTTGCTTCATCATTAAACCAGCAGGAAGTGAGCATAAACTTCAACAGTAAGGTAAAGCTCGACAAAAAAATTTGCAACTGACCCAATGATGAAAAAACTACATGGGCTAGCTTGCTTGTGGGAAATCAATTTTGGGGTAGAATCCATTTACGGACATTCCTCCATCGACACAAATAATTTGGCCCGTAATATAAGCAGATGCAGGGAGGCAAAGAAATGCCACCAGAGATGATACTTCTGAAGGATCTCCAAGACGACGAAGTGGCGTTCTGGAATAAACTTCCTCCACATACTCTTCATTGCTTAGAACCTGGAAGGTCAAAACAGATACCAAACCTTAAAACTAGTCAACTAGTACTTGATGATTGTCTAATTACCACAAACACTGCCTTTCGGAGAACCTTAGCATTGATATTTAACACAACTTCAGCAAATACAACAAACTAAAGCATCAAAGCTCGTATGAAACAGTCTATGCTTTTTCTAGAATCGGATATCTTGCTTCATTTTTCTTCATAGATTAATTCAAAAAAAAAATTATATTTGAGAGTATTAATAGATAACCTTTTCTACCATAGATGTTTTGATGTACCAAGGTGCGACAGCATTGCTTCTGATGTTGTCTTTCGCCCATTCACAAGCCAAATTTCGTGTGAGTTGACTAATAGCTCCTGCAAAATTATATTTCAGTTGCAACTCAGAAACTTGTTAAGAATGCTGCACTAATGTTTAAATATGTTGGTCTGTCACTAGTTATTAACCTTTAGTTGCACCCTGAAGAGACATTGATTTAAGCGAAACAATGCCAGAAACCGAGGACATGAATACAACACTTCCAAAGTCAGACGCTTTTAAGAGAGGATAAGCAAGCTGGCTTAAGTGGAAAACCGACTCGAAGTTTGTCGTCATCAGGGTAGAAAATTCCTGAGGTGTGTAGTCAACCATTGGTTTTCGGATATTTGTGCCAACATTGTTCACCTGAAACCCAAGTTATTTAAAGTAAAATTCTTCGAAATCAACAGTTGAGGATACTTTGAACTAAGCACCTAATTTGCATAAGGAATTCATAGACATACTTGATAACTGAGACACAGGGATTATGTGTTGTTTACTCAAGAAGATAAAAGTTTACTCAAGAAGATAAAAAGAACAAATACTAGCATAATACAATCCAACTTCACTTCAAGCATTGATACATGCAAGTAAACTTTACTAAGTAGATCAGTAGATGTGCATAGAACTTTAGCCAACCTCACAACAAAGAACAACAAATGTTTGTTTGGATACGATTATAGGCGGGAAGGGGAAGGGATGGTGAATGAAGCAATTGCGTTTCCTTCCTAATGTTTCAAATGTTGAAAGGATTTTACTCGACACCTTGCAGAGTTGTAGCCTGTAGGAGGGAAAATGGATCTCTCCATTTCCCTCCAACCCAAATTACAAACCAAACAAGCGAAATTATTATCACAATTACAGGAACAACGGAGCTTAGACTAACAGAATGTGGAGTTAGCAAGCAGAATTAATATTCACAGCAACAATCCAGTATTAATTAATTCCTTAAATCATGACTCACATGCTCAAAAACTTAAGTATAAATATCAGCAGATAGTGCAAAAGGCTTAACAAATGAAAAATATGCTCAATTTTAGTAACTTACAAGAATGTTAAGTTTGCCATTGAAAACAGATGATACAACATCCATAAGCTTCTCTCTTTGCTCCCAAGAAGACACATCGCAAACTGACCCACTAACATTAAACCCTGCATCTTCCCAACTCTTCAAACATTTATCAAGCTCAACTTCATTTCTAGCACAAGTATGCACAATTGCTCCAAGACCCACCAATTCCTCAACAATTGCATGCCTAAAATAACCCCAAAAATATGTCAATAGGTGTGAAACGGATCCAAAAACGTATTCTAACAATAGTTAATGCTCATTACTATAGGTTGGTTCATATCCGTTTCACGCTTACAACCGTCTCAAAAAAGAATTTAGTAAAACAACAAAATTGCTATAAAGTTCTAATCTTTCTCATAAGTATGCACAACTGCTCCAATACCCACAAATTCCTCTACAATTGCATGCCTAAAATTAACCCAAAACAACCTCACTTAGCCGTCTCTTTTGACACCCTTGTAAACGGATCTAAAAATATATTTCTAGCTCTAATTAATGTGCATTCCTATGGGTGGCTTTATATCCATTTCACGCTTACAACCGTCTCAAATAAAAATTTGTAAAGCAACATAAATCGCTACTAAGTTCTAATATTTCTCACAAAAATGCACAATTGCTCCAAGACCCACCAATTCCACTACAATTGCATGCCTAAAATAACCCCAAAACAACCTCAGTAAGGTTCTCTTAAGACCATTGTACGCGTGGAACGGATCAAAAAACATACTTCTAGCAGTAACTAATGCTCATTAAACCGTCTCAAATAAGAATTTGTAAAACAACATACACTCCTATAAAGTTATAATCTTTCTCACATTTTTATCACGTTAAAACAAAATCAATAACCAAATAAGAGATGGGTACTAAAAAAAATCAATATTTATCATGGAAGACCGTTTTACAATATGAGACAGTATTTATTGACCGAAATAAACTAGTGTTTAACCAATAGATGATCGTCTCACATTGTAAGACGGTCTTATTCTATAATTCGCGGAGATGAAATAAGAGAAGAGAAAGAAAACCCAATTCCACGGGTGCCACCAGTGACAAGAGCAGTCATCCCATGAAGAGACCACCTGTTTTTGTTTCCAATGATGTTGTTACTGTTTAAGGAAGCAAATATTGTCTTACTTGGGTGATTGTTTGGTACTTTTATGGTTTTTGATAGATTAAATTTTTGAATAATGGATGATTTTTGGAAAATGTGGGTGAAAATTGATGGATTTGAGGTGTAATTTGTAATGGTGAAACTCATTTTTGCAGTATTTTCAAGCTTTTCTAGCACTGGTTCTTTTATGTAGTTGTGTATGGATCAACCGGCAATAGGTTATTCTAATAGGGGAAAAGCGGGTTGATAAGGCCCTCTTCTTTTGAACTTAATTTCAGTTCCAGCTCAGTTCAGTTCAGTTCAGCTCTACTAAGTTCAGTTCAGCTCCATTAAATTCAGTTCAGATCAGTTCAATTCAGATTCATTTATTCCAACATTATTATTATTATATTATATTATTATTATTATTATTATTTTAAAAAAACGCAACTTTTATTGAGAAATCAAAACAAAGCTTACAACATTATTATTATTATTATTATTATTATTATTATTATTATTATATTAATTTATTTACTGTAGTTATTATTATTAATATATCATTTTTAATATTTATATTATTATTATTATTATTATTATTATTATTATTATTATTTTATTATAATCTTTTCTATACATCTTTAAAATCTCCCAAAAAAAAAAAAAGTGACCAAAAAACCACATAGATAGAAAAATAAGATAAAAATAATTTAATTAATTCTGCCTCTAACAAGGCTACAAGTAGTTTACCCACACCCAACTACACTAAATGCACCATAAGGATAACATTTCAAAATAAATTACAAAAACCATTCTTGCTCATCAAGTATTGAAGCTCACCGGTTAGATATCGGGTTCGGACCGCTTGGGACTTCATGGTCATCAGCTTGAAGCTGTTTAGATGGCAACCTTTTCCCATGTTTCTCTTTTGTATTAGGTTGAAAGCTCGAAGTCGGCCCGACAAATGTTGAAGCACCTAAATTAGTAGGTTTTAGGGTTTGTGTGGCTTGTTCTGATACCATGATAGATCTATAAGGCGACCTTGCTTGGTCTGCAGGGTGGACAAGAAGGAGTATGATGAAGGAAAGGGAGAGAATAGTTAAGAAAGCGCGTGCCGGAAACTCAAACCCTAAATTATTTTCTCTTGATGATGAAGGAAATGATGATAATGTTTTGGGTTTAGCCATGCAATTTAAAGTTAAAAATAACCTACACCCCCCAATAACCCACAAGGGATCAATATCCATGAACTAGTTGAGCCTATCCAAGGCTAACTAGAGAAAACAAAGGAAAAAAATGATGAAAAATGAGGAAGAAAGAGAGAAGAAAAGATGAAGGTTGAAGAAGTAAAGTAGGTAAACTTGGAAATGAGGTTTAGAAATAAGGTGAGCATGTATTTTGTTCATATGTCTTAAAAGATGCATATTATTAGGAAAGGGCAAGGGTTTTTGTGTAAGTTAAAAAGGTGTTTGGTCATATTAGGCTATATTACATACATGCCCTTTATTTGGTTATGAATTCAATAAATGTTTGTTTTGATTTGTGTCTAATTTGGATTCAAGTAGCAAATTAATGATTACCTTAGTTGGTAAAGTCATGACCTAATGTTAACTAGCGTGGTTGCTAAAGTGATTATTGTGTAGATGTTAACCAATTTGGTTGGTAAAATGTCCGTTATTTTCTGTATTGTTAGTAAAAATTATTATTGTGCAAATCTTAATCAATTTAGTTGGTAAAGTCATGACCTAATATTAACCATCGTGGTTGCTAAAATGATTATTGTGCAACTAGTATAAATCCCGTGCAATGTATGCACGGTATATATAGATTTTTACTTTTTAAGTTGGTCGTATTTTTTTTTAAATTGGCAACTCGATCATTAGTTTTCATATTTTTCATCCTTTTATTTTGATTTGAGAAAAAAAATTAAAACTGTAATATTAATCAAGCGAATTGATCATAAAATGTGTATTCCAGTGAAACTTTTTTAACGCAAAAAAAATAAAATTATTTTTGTTAATTTCTGCTGATAGCATATTTTTTAGCCACAACTTGTATCGTAAAAGTCAATTAATGTTTATCATAAAAAAACCGGAGACAAATATTATGCGCGACAAATTTATGTAGCTTCTAAATTTTATAAATTTTAACTTAAAACATAGGCTCGTATATTAGCCCAACATACATAGTAAACTTAAAAATAAACTACACAAATTAGGCACAAATTTTATAAATTTTTAACTTAAAACTTAGTTGGTAGAGTCATGACCAGTAGTGTTTTTTATTTGAGTTCAAATCCCGCTATCATAAAAATGAACATCGTCCTAGCTCCCTTTAAACAAAATGATTATTGTACATAGTAAACAAATTGATTGTGATGTAGCCTAATGATAAACTATGCATATAATTGATAATTTTATGAGTGGAAGATTCGCCTGCAACTCAAGACAGTAGAGCAAGCAGTTTCGTATTACGTACGAGCGAGCTTGGCAACCAAGGGCAATATAGTCATCATATATGAAAAACCCCTTGTTTAGACAATACCATATGTTTACTAGTGATACCAAATTATTAGACATGATACTCACCATGCTTCTTGCATAGGCTAATTGTTTTGCCTCACAAGGGAACCACCTAATGGGTTTGAGATGATCTGAGTTTATAGGTCAACCCTTTTGTAAATTCTTAACCTACTTAATTATCGAGAATTTCTTAAATACACCTAATATATATATCAGGTCATGTCGTCATGGTATATTAAAAATAAACAAATGAGAAGATTGAAATTATCACTACTAGACCTGGTAAACGAGTAAATTTGGGTCGGTTTCGGGTTATTCGAATTTGCAAGAACTTCAGCTAGATCGGGTCGGGTCATTTTCGGGTGTGTTGTTATCAACTTATTTGGGATAATGATCAATATGCAATAATAAATATTCGGGTCAAGCTGAATATGCTCGGATCAATTCGAGTTTCGGATAAGATTCGAGTGTGGGTGGGGTTTTGATTGGATTATTCGGGTCGAGTCAGTTTTGTCAGGTCTACTCCCTACATTGCATTAATAGTAATAATGGTTTCTAATTAAAATAAACAAGAAGCATTTTCTATCCTTATTATAACCAATTTATTTGCAAATATATATACCAATATAGTAGCTCGATAAATGCTGAAATTGATGACATAAAAAATAGAGTAAAATAAAAGGAAAAAGGCAGAAGCTAGAAAGAAAGGAAAAGAGTGAATGACACAGGAGAGAAGATGGTGGCATGACTTTATTTGGTTGTTTCGTTATTTTGATTGAATATCTAGTGCTGCTGCTTTTAATTTGGACGGTTCCCCATGCAATGTCTCTCTATTATTTACATTTTTTTCTTTCTTTGACTTGATTGTCCCAGCCATGCACAATCACGAGAGAAATTTGCTTGATTGAATCTCCTTTTCTTTTTTTCAGGTTTTGTCCTTTTCATTCTCATCATTCCAATTTCGCTAATTAAGTTTTTTGTGCTAATGGCTTTCCTTGCTTGGTCAAACTAATAATTGTTTATTCTAAGCTTATTAGATACGGTTTGTGGTTTAGTAAAATGATCAAGTAATCATATAAATAATAACTTTTTATGGGTTTGGTCAAGTGTATCCGTGTTTAAAATTGTTTGGTCTTGGCCAGGTGAATGAAGAAGTGTGATGGTTTTTAATATGTGTGTCTCGGTTCAATTGTGAATAAGGCCCTGGTGGATTGGGAAAATGCGCAGGTCATTAGTTACGTAAAAAGTATGTTAGTTAATTACTTTGTTTTTTTTGTGAATTCTCTTTGGCCTTATCTGGCCATTCAACGATCAATATGTAAGAAGATAAAAGATATAATTTGTGTATAAGTTGAGTATTTTTAAAACAAGTATTATAGCTAGAACATAATTAGATAATAAAGAATGCTACAATTAACATTATTATATCTAAGATAGAATTTCCAAGGAAACTGCATTCGCATCACCTGTGTGCTTCTCAATTGTAGTAGTCGTGATAGAAGACATATACAGATGAATCATATGAATATAATTGGAGTAATATCGTTAATACACTCCCATAAGATGGACGATCTCACGCACGGAGAGACCAATCTTAAGAAGAAGATGATAAAACTGAGGCCTACCACGTGGCTTAGTGAGAGCATCGGCTTGTTGATCATCCGTGGAAATGTGTTGGACTAGGATGTGCCTTCTTAAACTTGCTCACGAACAAAATGAAAAGCTAAAGGCAAATGTTATTTCTTTTGGAAGTGAAAAATTGGATTTGCATAGTTGTAATACCTCAGGTTTTTTGCTGTTGAGTACTTTATCGAGTAGAGCCTACTTTACCGAGTAGGTTATGTTCAGTGTCCTGGCAGTGTGCTGGTTCTTAGGTACTCGACCGAGTTGAGCCAACTCGATCGAGTAGGAGGTACTC
Source organism: Silene noctiflora (assembly GCA_009801015.1). NCBI lineage: Eukaryota > Viridiplantae > Streptophyta > Magnoliopsida > Caryophyllales > Caryophyllaceae > Silene > Silene noctiflora. Next base: position 79,519 of record VHZZ01000006.1, read on the forward strand.
GATCGAGTACGTTAGTTACTCGATCGAGTATCTCTATGTCGCAGGTTTGACCGTATTTGATTTTTAAGAATGAAGAGTGGTTTTTATAAACGTCAGTTACATTCATTTTATCACTTTTCACAAAACAACGCAAAAAGGAACTTGAACAACGTAGATCTACTCCTCCTTCTTTTCAA
>VHZZ01000006.1:87109-100744 GCA_009801015.1 Silene noctiflora
CGGACCCGAAAAATTCCGGTCCAAGACCGGACCGGACCGGTTGGACCGGAATTTGACATAATATGCYCACTTTTTCAAATTCCGGTCCAAAAATTCCGGTCCATTGGACCGGATCGGACCGGAATAAAATATATTTTCGAGGAAAAAAATAAAAAAACATAAAATCCGGTCTTTCCGGTCCAATCCGGTCCGGACCTGAAAAAACCGGTCCTAGACCGGACCGGACCGGAAACYGGAATCTAATAAAATGGTGGACCGGAGACCGGACCAGATTTTTTAATTCCGGTTCCGGTCCGGACCGGTCCATTTTTCCGGTCCGGACCGGATTGTGCCCACTCCTACATACAATGATGGTAGAGTTTCCATTAGATAATACATTCTACAATATTTTAAGATATGGACATCCATATAATATTATACTATAATATTTCATAACAAGATAGAATTTAACCGTCTTAGTAAACTGACTCGATTCGAATCAAGACAAAATCGAATAGTATTCACCAAAACCAACTACTTCTTGTGTGACATAGGCGGGGTCTTGAACTCTCGATATTACTCAAAATCAAACAAAACGCGCAGCCTTAATTTTAAGTGCGTAACCATCTTCACCAGCTCCTCCTCGCCCACGCTCCATCAACCACGCCGGCGACCTTCGCTAATCGCCGACCACTTGACAATTAGTTGAAACCCTAGATTTTAAGGTTAGTATTCTTCTTTTTTTTAAGCTATTGTTTGATTTTGATTTGTGTTTTATATGTTGTTCAATGATAATTTGTACTCCGTATAGTTTAGGATGGATTTTGTTTATTTATTAAGTAGTTAATTGTAATTTCAGATTTTAATTTTTTGTGAATTAGGGTTATGAAAAATTGGGGGTTTTTGTTATTATACTACATGTCATTGTTGTTGAATTGTGATGGTATATATTTATGCTAGTTAAGTGATGTTAATTATATTGATCCTGTTAAATACTCTCTCCCGTCTCAATCATTTGTTTACCTTTGATTAAAATACCCATCACAAAAACATAAAAGTTGAACAAATGATTGGGACGAAGGGAGTAATGAACACTAGTATATACTCCCTCCGTTTCAATCATTTGTTTGCCCTTCATTAAAATACCCCTGACAATGAATATAAACGGTAAACAAATGACTTGAGACGGAAAGAGTAATACTTTCAACCAAGACAGCGTTTTTAGATCAAGTGCATGTCAAATATAATGATTTCGTTGCTATCATTTATGCCTGTTCATCCTTTTAAACTCCCAACTCTTAATAAACTACTATTTGTTATTTTTGTAATCCAGAAGAAAATCGGAAAATGTTATATATTTACATTATTTACAAAGATTAAAGATACAGGTTCAGACGTGGGTCTTCCACAATAAATAACGAGGGCAGAGGCAGAGATACAGGTTCAGACGTGGGTCTTCCACAATAAATGAAAAATAAAATGGCAACGCTCTACGCTTTGTCCTCATCAACCGATAATGGTGACAAGTCCTTAGTCAGAGAACAACAAACCCTAAAAATTTTAAAACAAAAATTGGAGAGTCAGGGTCTTAGATCAGAAGAACAAACATCATATTCCTTCATAAAGTGTTGTGTAGTGCTTTATCAGTTTATCTCTATAGCCTTCTATCTTCCTCCTAACTTTTTCCTCTTTGAAGCTGAAAATTAGAGATGCATTTGTACGCGAATTTTGAAGTATTATAATTACTTTTACTTGATTTATTTGCTCTTTTTTTTTTTCTGTGATTCTGATAGTTTTGGAATTCTTTGGTATTGAATCAATTGCAGTGATGGATAACGCTGGTCCTAGTGAAATTCCTGAGAATGCAAACGAACGTAATCTCCTAACATATTCAAATTTTTTTTTTTTATTTGACTTGAGTTATAGTGGTTCTTGAACTAATTTTAACTTGTTTTCTTTTATGAATTAATCAGACTGCCCAGGGCCCCAATCTGAAAATGCTGGAAAAGATGATTCTTGCCAAGGGTGCCCAAATCAAGAAATTTGTGCTACGGCCCCCAAAGGCCCTGATCCAGGTATGGATCTTATATGTTTGGGAAAAAGGATATGGTGAAGATGGTTTTAGGCTTTTAGCATAGTCAGAACCTCCCTTTGTGCCCACGTTTACTGCTTTAACAGCCTTCCTTGTGAGGTACAATTAGAGAGAACTTTATTCAATGCTCGTCAATCAATTCTTAGTTTTAAAAAGGGTGAGGCATACTGAGGTTATGAGGTACAAAGTGTGAGGCAAGGTGAGAGGTGATGAGCACTGGGAGAAAAAGATATGGGAATTGCATGGTAGTGCACCCCCTAGCTACAGTTTACCCACCTAGCTTGGGTCAGGGACGGTAAAAAGAGGTGCGCTAGCATCTTTTGAGAGATATTAGTGAAGCTTACATAATTATTATTTTGGTCACTGAATGTGCTTACCCACCTGCAGATAGTAAATATGAGCTTATCATATGCTTTTAATAAGTATTCATATTATGTACTCCGTATCAGATACTCTATTGAGCACGTATCACGTTTGATTAAAATAATGTTATGTATCATATACAGTATTGCCAACTTTGGTAATTATGGAGGCAGAAGGGCTTTAAGTACTGTCTAAAAAGTTGGGGCATCCATAATGGTAGAAGCACTTCCCAACTACACTCATTGGCAAATCATCTCACATCATCATAAGTTTAAAAACCAATCATCTTAAGAAGCTAAGCCCATCAACGGAAAATATTCTGTCAAATTTTTGAACGGGCTCTATATTCTCTTTGATTTTCTGTTGAAGTGAAAAAAAATCAAAGCAAGACCAACTCCTTAACCAAGGAGCTACCTGTCCATAGAGAGATCATGGCTAGTTATTTTTTTTGCAAGAAGTTTCTAATAAAGCCGAGCATAATGGATGCCGTTAGTGTATTGGCTACCTTGATTCGTGTACTCTTTAGTTTCGATAGTGGGATTGGAGGAAAATCGAAAAAGGAAGGTGCAACTTTGATTGAAAGAATTTGAAGGGTTGCCTTTTACCACTTACAAAATAACAACATTACCCCAGTACATCAATGGCGCAAATTGCGGGTAAGTGGGGGTTGGATATATGCAGTCTTGCCCTTGTGTTGGCAACACAAAGAGACTATTTCTGAATGACCGAAGATGAAAATTGCGTCGAAAACTACATCGAATGACTGGTACTTCACAATAAAAAGAAGCGCAGTCACTTTAGTGAGTCATTTAGCTATTTTCCATCATAATAAGTAATGAATCTTTGGCTCCATAGAAAAATGGAAATCACCATTTACAAAATTAAAAAAAAAAAAAAAAAAAAATCCTTTTTGCATAGGATATATTTGGAAAGAAAGGGAGATTAGCCCATTCCCTCTCCCATCCCCCTTTTCTCTTCCCCCTTCCCCCTTTATGTGTATCTAAACAGAGGGTTAGTGTGTTGATTTTGTACGTGTCTTTTACGTTAATGATTCTGGTAACAACACTCAAACTTAATCTTCCGTGCTAAATCAAGTCAGCAAAGTAAATGGTCGTTTTCTACCAACCTGAGTTGCCTAATTTGCAGGATGGCCTAATTTTTACATTGTAGTAGACCTCAATATGAATACATAGTACGTTTTAAATCAACAACCCCATAGCTGGCAAAGATAAGAGTTGGGGTTTGAGTGATATATGCAAATATAAGGATTGGGGTTTGAAGTGATTATGCTGACTGATACCACAATCTGCCAGTTTTGGGGTTTTGAAAGGGTTATGGAGGTCAATACCACGACCTACCATCATAACTGACTACTGAATCTGCTGGAGTATAGGGAGTAAAATATGCCAAGAGCAGGATATCAATAGTATAGGAACAATAAATGGTTATGTTTGCCTTTCCTTTATTTGTGCTACCTTTAGAAATTTTCATGTAAAATGACCCATGTTAACATTAGTGTCATCATTTTGGCTGTGCTCAGGTGCTAAATCTATCTGCCATGTTAACGTGTTCGGTATAGGAACCTGTAACCCTGTATTATGTTGGCTGCTGTGATTTTTTAAAAGGAAAGAAAGTGAGTTAGATGAAATTATATTTTAGGCATATACCAAATTTTGGTGTTGGATCTAAAACATGTCTTTTATAAAGTTCTCCTATAGAGTCTGTGCACCCGGTGTTTTCTTTTCATGTTTTAGTTTTTGTATATACACCTTTTATTGTGCATAAATTCTGTGCTGTCTTTCTTGTCGTTAACTTGTATGGCTATTGCAGACTTAGTTCCAATTGCGGAGAGGATGGCAACAGTGAAGCACAAGATACTGGTTTTGTCCGGTAAGGGTGGGGTTGGCAAAAGCACATTTTCTGCTCAACTGTCATTTGCATTAGCAGCCAAGGATCATCAAGTAGGTCTACTTGACATAGATATTTGTGGTCCTAGTATACCAAAAATGCTAGGCCTAGAAGGCCAAGACATCCATCAGAGCAACCTGGGATGGTCTCCTGTGTACGTTGAGTCCAACCTTGGGGTTATGTCCATTGGTTTCATGCTTCCTGATCCAGATGAAGCAGTCATTTGGCGAGGCCCGCGTAAGAACGGGCTAATCAAGCAGTTTCTAAAGGAAGTGTACTGGGGAGAACTTGACTTCCTCGTGGTCGATGCTCCCCCAGGCACTTCGGATGAGCACATCTCAATTGTCCAATGCCTTCAAGAAACCGGCATTGATGGTGCAATTATAGTCACAACTCCACAACAAGTGTCGTTAATTGATGTGCGGAAAGAAGTCAATTTTTGCAAAAAGGTCGGTATAAAAGTCCTTGGAGTTGTCGAGAACATGAGTGGCTTGCGCCAACCATTGGCAGACATTAGGTTCTTGAATTTATCAGAAACCGGTGAAGACAAAGATGTCACAGAATGGGCTTTGCAGTGTATTAAAGAAAAAGCACCGGAGTTGCTAAATTTGATAACTCACAGTGAAGTCTTTGACAGTAGTGGTGGTGGTGCCATGAAAATGTGCCAGGAGATGGGGATTCCTTTTCTCGGGAAAGTGCCACTCGACCCTCAACTTTGCAAGGCGGCTGAGGAAGGTCGATCTTGCTTCGACGATAAAAAATGCACAGTGAGCGCCCCTGCTCTGAAAGCTATCATCGAGAAACTATTCCCTGGGAGAGCAACAGAAAATGGCGTGTAAGGTAGGCCTCTGAAACTGGCCGGCTTTGGGTTGGTTCAAAATATGACTGCAAGTGTTAAGCTATGATCTTATATGGCCTTATACAGGCGCGAGGGTTTGGGTTTGCGGGTCAATCTGATTTTGACAACTTTGGGCAAAGATACATGTTTTGTAACTATTTAGTTTATGGACGATTTCCGTTGAGTAATATTGTTTGTTTTTAATTTTATCTGTTTTATTTGATACCACCCCTACTCCGGGCATGTTTCAGGCAAATCTTGAATTATACAATCGACATTTTTATGGTTTTTGAAAGATTAAATCTTGGAATAATAGATGATTTTGGGAAAATGTGGGTGAAATTTGATGGATTTGAGGTGTAATTTGTAATGGTGAAACTCATTTTTTGCAGTATTTTCAAGCTTTTCTGGTATAAAGTAAGGGGGCGTTTGGACAATGACACGAAAATTAAGGAATTGAGTTAAATAATGAAATGTATTGTATAGGGGTAAGAATATAGGTGGGGTAGTGAGTTAATAAGATGGTTAATGGTCGGTTGGGTAGTAATATCTGTAAAGTAACAAGGGTAGCATGGTAATTTCAGAACAAAAAACATTACCAAAAATAGACAATGGGACATTATTGTGAATAGACGGAAATGGACAATGAGACATTTATTAAGAATAGGAGGGAGTATATAATTTTTAAAATCGACATGATGAATTATATTGGCTAATTAATTTTACGCATTTGTAAATATTTCTCTATATTTCGAGTTTTTCAGTGTCTAATAAAATTCGACAAGCACATAACAAAATATTTCTTTGATACTTCGTACAAAATTACAAAACGAATTTAAATTATCTTATATATTGAATACATAATTAGTTGACATTGCTCTTTGATTAAAGAAGATTAACAAAATTAATAATATTAATATGTATAAATGAGGTTTAATTAGTGATTTTAATTAATTCTCATCAACACCAACAATCTCATTCTTCATGCAAGCTCTATATTTGATCATGGTTACATTCTTCTCATTTTTATCTAATAAAACATCACAACATTCCCTTCTATTTTCTCCAACCTGTTCACAATTTCCAAGTCATGAATAAATCAAAATTTCAAAAATAAGGACAAATTTGATATTTGACGAGATTTAAACCCAGATCATGAGAACCAACTTTTATAACTTTACCAGTTGAGTCAGCTGACATATATTAAAACCTAAGTAATTAATAAGAGAGCGGTTCTTAACCGCTCTCATAACGTTGCAAAGTTTGATTACTCGAATCCCCAATCTACTAAAAGAATAGGAATTCTCACATTTTTCTTTCCAAAAAGCATATTTTTAAATAAAGAAGGTAACTACAATTATGTGCATTTACTAAAAAAGGAAACTAATAATTACATTTTTATTTCAATAAATTATTATCTTTTAATTAAAATTGATATTTTCATCAAATAATATTATTTTTACCTAACTCAAAACTATAATCTATTAATTAAAATATAAATAAAATTTATATAAAACTATAAATTGCTAAATCTCTTCATATAAGCCAAAATTGTACATCACTATTATTACTTTTGTGACAAAAAATTTCTGAGAGAATTAAAAAACTAAATCATTAGCTTTGTGGATAAAATAAAAAATTTGTTTAAAATACGTTTCAACACATTACCCAATTCTTTTGATTAATTGTCAACAAAGCAAAATACAACAACGGTACGAGAAATATGAACAATTAATGAAAAATCACTATTTTATAAGTAATTTATTTATAAAAAAAAAACTATATATACCGTGGATATGCACGGGGTCTAAACTAGTTAAAATTAAACCGGATGAGTCAAGAAAAAAAGGAAAAGGCCGATAGAATTAGTCTAAGATGTTACTCCCTCTGTCTCGATCATTTGTTATCCTTTGATTTTGGCACAAAGACAGGGAAAGGAAGGGAGCCAATTATAAGATGACAAGTAGACTAAATTGAAGGTTAGAGATCAAATTACTCATCAAATGCAATCCTAAAATAGAAAGAACAACAATTGACCGAGACACCAAAAAATGGAGAAGGACAACAATTGACTGAGACACCCAAAAATGGAAAAGGACAACAAATGACCGGGACGGAGGGAGTATATACTAACCTCAACATTATACTTGGTAGCAGGGGAGACAACTATAAGCTTGACAATGTCACTAAGGACACCATCTCCACCACCACCACCACCACTCGAAGACGGAGGTGGAGACCCCGGTGAGCAAGGCGACATATTCCTCATCGTTCTCCGAGTAAAACTCGAGACAATAGGATCATTCTCAGTGACATTATTGATGGAATCAAGGTAAAAAACATGAGGCATATCACAAGGATTGTTGTTAAGCCAACGAGTGTTAAACAAAAAGGGTGTTTTCGACGGCTTTCTCCAAGGCGAAAACGTCTCTAACGGTTTTTCTAGGATACTTGGTGGTATGATTTTCTCATAAACATGAGCTGTGTAACCCCATGCTATAGAAAATGACCAGTTCTTAGTCTTTTCATAGCAGATGGTTTGTTGGAATAGCCTTGATTCGTCTACCTTAGCCGCCTTCATTAGGTGGTTTAAGGCCTCCGATCTTTCCATTTTGGGAAAGATCGGATCAACTGCGTCAAGGTGGTGTAGAGATAACGCCGGTGCTTGTGGATGTGCTGCTAGTAATCCTGATAAGTCTCTGCGCAGATCAATCTGCATTAATTTGGAAATTTGGAAATTTGTCAGCAAACATTTTGCGACTAAACAGAGTTAGTCTAGTGTAAGACAGTTGGTTATACGGATCTATTTGGCCTCGACATTATAAGATTGTGTCGTTCTGAGTCATGCTATTAAGGCTTTCTCAAGCGGGTCTGTATCAGTTTTTCAAACAGGGGTAATGAATACCGTCTCTTATAACTTTACCATCTAAACTACCTCTATCGCTCTATGACAGACTTTCCATTTACGACATAGTTACCTGATGAAACCCTTTCTCATGAGTTAGAGAAACACCAAGATCAGCAACACAAGACTGCATCAAATGATCACTTCCATACACATACGGGTACCTGCATATATCAATTAACTTAGTTGGTAAAGTTACGAGATATGATACTCATGCCAGGGTTCAAACCCCGTCAACATCAAAAAAAAAAAAAAAAAATACACAAAAGGGTACCTCTTAATACAAACATCCATATTCTTAGCCAAAGCCTGAGCCAAAGGAAAACTTACAGCATACCCTGCACCTCCAAATGCCATCTCAAATGAGTTATCAATATTGGATTGAATCGTCTCCGAATTCTCCCCAATATAAACATACTTCCTATGATCATACCTTCCTAAAACATCCACCAAATTACTCATAAACAATATAGTATCATCATCTGCCATAACAAACCACCTTACTCCTTCATGTAACTCTCGAAATGTCTCAACTATCACTCGCACCATGCGAATAGCATGCCTCATTGGATGCCTATTGTAAGGCTCATACCTAGAAGTATCCTCATATATCTTATATGGAGGAGAAGAGCTAGGCCATGGCAGGAAAGGCGGTGTTGGTTCGCGGTCTAGGAACAAGTATCCCTTGGTTATGTTAGGTTGCCACCATGACTCAATGTATGACTTCCTGTACTTCCATGAGTCTACTGATCCTGCAATGCCGATTGCAATGTGACTTATATTCGTAGCCTCGACATCAATGGATCGATGATTGTTGAAAAGGGGTTCGAGTTTTTGTCGAAATTGAGATAAATATTGTGGTGGGTGATTAATATGATTATTTGATACTAAAATGTAGTAAATGAAGAGGAATAATCCTGCTATTATTAATGGTTTGCATAATGTACTAATGTTTTTATCAGAAAAAATTGTGATTTTTTTATCTAAATTTGGAGTTGTAGATGACATTTTTTTTAAAAAAAAAAAATTGAAGTGTTTAAAGTATAGAAATGTTATGCAAATTAATATAACAAAGTTTTAGAAGTATAATTGTTATGAATGATGTTTCTTATGAGTTTAGTGATAGTTCATGTGAAGAGTATAAATTGCTTTTTAACTTGAAAGTTTACCTTTTTACAAAAGTTGTGTTGTTTAAGTCGATAATATTCGTCGTAAACTTAAATCGGGTGAAGTATGGAGAAGATACAAAAGAGAATGTCTATAGAAAAAGGAACATACATCGGATGTATTACCGGTCGCATATTTGTATTTTTTCTGAGCTTATTACCTCAAACTTTATTTGTTTTTGAGCATATGTATTTTTTCTGAGTTTATTAAAGTTTATAAATTAGATTTTAATTTTTTTCGTCAAAACTTAAATTTAACTAAGTTTATATGTAATGTTTTTTAGTTTTATTATAAAACAAAACTCAAAAATTTTATTATAATGCTTAGAAAGTATAAAACTGGTGGTAGTATATCGGATGTATAATTCACTTATTGGAATGTCTAGGGAGTAGCAAAAGGTTTGTCCTATATATGCAAGTAGCAGCATAATTAACCCGCTTTTATTAACTTGTTTTCATCTTAATTAATACCGATATTGTCGTCCTAAAAGGAAAATTTATTGATAAAAGTTTTAACAAACTTGATTGGGAACAATGATAATGTGATTTAAAAAAAAACAAGGATTTTCATAGATGTTTTTTCATTAATTATTAGTTATTGTTAGTTGCTCAAGCATAACATGAAGTTTTACATGGAAATAATATGAATGTTAACTATTCTCATGTGGCACATTGAGTGAAGTGCATGAAACATCATGCATGTCACCATGATTTTGTGGTGTAGGGGTAATTGAGGTGCAAAACAAACAAAAGGCGATCGCCTTTTTTCGCTTAGAAAGAAAAATAAGTTAACGTCAACAAGTCTGAAGAAAAATCGTTTATAACATTACAAGCGTAGTTAGAAAAAAGGGTCTTCGGCACAAGGGAGACTTGCTGTATCAGAAGTTGCATTACTTGGTAAAGTGATTTTCGGACTGACATGAGCTACGGTATGACCTGAGTTCGAATCTCAGAATGAGAATCGGTCTAATGACTTTACCTAAGGAAAAAAAAGAGGCACTCTTTCTCCTTAAATACAAGTACATAAATTTACATTTGTACAAATTTTCTGATTGTGTACAACTGATGTAGGAGAATGTTTCGAGCCTTACCAGAACCCTCATTCTGATAGTTTAGATTCAATCTCTTCCAGACTTAAGCCCTTAGTTTCCGGTACCAGTGTCAAAACGAATACGAGTGACAGTAAAGCAATTGCTCCGAACACCAGGAACAGATTATCTGCTCCTAGCAACTCCTGCAGAATGATCACATGTATTAGCACTAACCTAGCACAATTAGAGTACCTGCAGAACTTGACAGTGTTTTCTAGAACAGGAAGAAAAAAAAGGAAAACGAGTTTCTGTCATCTATTAGTGCTGAGCTCAGTGCCATCATACTCGCAAAAAATGTTGCTCCGTATATTAATATAATGTGACGGTCACTTTATCTTCAAGAAGTTAATGGAAACCCCGAATTAAGCTTTACCTTCAAAGGAGAGAAAGCAAAGGTCACAATGGCATTTGAGCCGAAGTTTGTTAGAACTGCAAGACTAATTCCTCGGCCTCTGGTGCGGAGGGGGAATATTTCTGAGACCATGAGCCAACTGATTGGTCCAAATGATACCTGCGGAATTATTTGAGACAAGAAAACATTTGACAGTGCATTAGTGAATGTGACCTGATCGTAAAGAGAGATTTATCGCTGTTAACTATTTAGTTTGATATTTAACTTGACTCAGTAAAAGTGCACAAGCATTCAAGTACATTCAGCAAGTTAATCCATACCGAGGCCTTATGGAAGTAAAAGAATATAGAGATTTAAAGTATTTACTTGATAGCTACTGACGTATAGAATCAAGGCGGCTACAGCAACAAAAGGGAGTCCTCCTAGAAACTTGTAGTAAGCTGCTAGGAGGAATAAGGACAATGCCTGCATACAGGAAAGAAAAAAACAAACGGTGAGGTTATGGTATACGTTTTTTAGTAATCTAAAACGCAAGTAAATAAAACTATCCGAGTGGAGTTGTGGGAGGTATAATTTTTAATAATCTAAAAAAAAAAACTATCCGAGGAGAGTTCTAGAAGGTATTATAAGAAAAAAAGGGTCCATGCTCCACGGATGATATGATTATGTATACATACTATGCCACTGATGCCTGCGATCAATAAGGGCTTCCTTCCTAAATCGTCAACTTTGAGAACGGCTATTCCTGTCATAAGAAACTGCAGAAAGGAAGACAGAAACACGAGTTAAAGTTGGGAGTCAACAGTAAATAATCATTTGGTTGCTATCTCAAAACCTGTACCTTAAATACGCCAATCAACACGGACACTCGGGTAGCATCAGCTGCAGCTGAAAACCCAGCAGTCTGTTTCCATCCAGGATCGTCCATTAACCATTCATTCCATCACGAAAAACCTTCTTTAATTGAAACAAAGTAGCAAACTTGTATATAGAAGCGTAGACATACCTGAAGGATTGAACCAGCATAATACAGAACGCTAGGTTGCCCAGTAATCTGATAATAAGAAACCATGGCAGTCAAGATAAACCTTCAAGAATAACTGTATCAATCAAGGTCTTAGAATCAACAGCTTATTACTCTGTATTGTTGTATATATATGACTCGGATCAGACTTTGGTACATTTTTCAAATTATCCCTCAGACTTACCAAAACGCCTTGATTCAACTCTTCTCACATAATTACTATTCAGTAGTCTAAACTTGAGTCTTTGAAAAAGCCGGAAATTGTTGCCTACAATATTGTAGTCTGACAAAGTCAGCTTAGTCAAAATTTAGTTTGCAAAACGAGCTTAAATACTGACCTGCTGGAAAAGAACAAGACCGCCACCAATAATAAAAGCTTTTAGATTTGCTCCTTGAAACACTTCCAAAAAGCTTCCCTCTGATTCTTGGTCCTGATAAGCCGACTTCAATGAAACTAAAGTGTCTTCAATCTGCGCTTCAGACACTTTGTCACCAGCGGGTCTCCCTCTGAGTTTGCTCAGAGCTGCAATAGCATCCTCTTTAAACTTCTCTAGCGGTCCTTTACCTTGAACACCCCTGAGAAGCAACCAGCGTGGTGATGTCGGGAGGCTCAACATCCCTAGGCCCATAACTAGGGCGATTGGTACACTCAGCCCGAACATGTAACGCCATCCCCCGACCACATCAATTTGAAAGCTACCAACGAAATAGCCCGTCTGAGCGAAAGCAAAACCACATATACATAAATAAGCATATCAGGCAGAAAATACACATAGAACTATAGAAGTATATCACACATTTTATGTTTCACATTAGGTTGAGACGAGATACCAAAATGCCAAGCACTATGAAGAGCTCCTTCAAGGAAATGAGAGTTCCGCGTATTTGAGATGGACAGGTTTCTGCAATGTAAAGAGGAGCCCCATGCATGGCCTACATCAACAACTATAGAGACTWAGGGTTTGTTTGGATACAAAAGTGAGAGGGCAGGGGAATCCAAGAATTCAGTTTGCACAAATTCCAAGCTACCTAAGCATGCTTAAAACTATAGTACTCGACATAAGTTATAACTTGAAAGAAGCAACTAATGATTATGCTTACCCAGCCAATTCCAAGACCATAAAGAACCCTTCCGGCCAATAAAACACCAAGGCCGGGAGCGCATGCAGTTGTAAGACCACCAATTGCGTAAAGAATTGCGGCTATCACAAGTTCTCGCTTCCTTCCTTCACAACATTGGCAGAAAATGATGTTAGTCCAGCATTCCAAAGCCGTTTCACATTCAATCATAAGCAAATCAATCTATAGATTTACCGAGGAAATCAGCAATGGGATACACAAGGATAGAACCGAAAAGAGCTCCATATAACGAACCACTTACCTACATTCCATTACAGGACAGATGTTTCACAGAAGAAATGAAATATAACATCAACTGCCAGTCGAATCAATACATATCTGAGAATCTTACCACCAAACCCAGTTGAATTGCAGAAAGATTGAACCATGTAGTACCACTAAGCTCAGCAGACTGCATTTAACACTTCATAAATACTAAAACTTGAGCAAATAGTATTCAATTATCCAATTTCTCGATTTCATACAGCAACATACCTGTAGTGATATGGTAGCACCAGAAGTCGCACCAATGTCATACCCAAATAATAAGCCACCCAATGCAGGGAACAGAAACCTTAAAGCTCACCAAAATAAATTAAAATAATAGTAATCGCCACTCAATCAGTTTAGTTCAGATGTCGAGCTGGGAAAACACATTGAATTGAGCCAAGTAAAAAAAATGTAAAGTTTCTAGATTATGAACCAGTATACCACATGAACATATGGCAGAAGTAATAAAAATAACAGTGTACGAGCCCTTCTTTGCAGTTCTGGACGCAATTTTCATCATAGGTCATT
>VHZZ01000006.1:104655-119620 GCA_009801015.1 Silene noctiflora
GAAGTTTGGCTTTAAAAGTTCAGAATGTTTTTGCTACCTAAGACTTTCATCAAGGTTCTTTCCCAAAGTTCAACATGCACTACTTATTGAAAATACGCCCAATTGGAGCACAAATAACCGTCCCCGAAAATCAAGACAATGTCATTTCCAAGCATTTAACCAACCATAAACCATAATTTATTTCACCAAGATTTACAAACGCATTTTAAAAAATGGCCTACAAATATTTATATCACCAATTTCAATAAGTTTACGAGTGCTTTATGTATATAAAAATGGGATACGTCTATCTATGGGTTTAGTAACAATCCATGTTAATTAGGATATGGCGTCCAATAATATATACACTTAATAAGCCTCCCGTCACAATTTTTATATGGACAAATATTAAGGGGAAAAAACAAAACAATGATATATTCTTAGTCATGTTACAGTGTTGCATAATAAAGTCCTTAAGAAACAAACTCCAAACACGTACTGGAAACACGGTCTACACAACAAATGACGTCATAAAACGGACATCACAATGAGCAACCATATTGGTGCAACGTAAACTCATCCAGTACCCAACCTGATGGATGTAAATTACGGATGAATGGACCAATCTACATAGCATAAAAGCCAAGTTATTTGAAGAATTCCTATTGGCTCTTGATTTTCGGGAAAAAAATGTAAAATTCACAAGATGATCCCCGCCAAAAGAACATGGGTTTCATGTTGATTTAATTTATTTAAAACAACATTTACCATCAATACATACATACTACAAACTACATACAAAATAATAAATTACAAAAATTTACAATATGAACTATATATTTTTTGCTTGATAATATAACATAATAAATACAAGGATTTATTCTCTAGATCTATATTACAAAAAAACATAAAATAAAAATAACCGAAATACATTTAAATATTTTGCATGGTTGATAAAATCAGTTACTGCATTGAACATTTCATAAGGAATAAATATGTCGAGATTATATATGGTTATGTACTGTATTGAACATGTAATTATTACGCCCCGAACATTTTCTGCACGAGTTTAAAACTAGTTGACATATAAAGCGGAAAATGGAAGTCAGTCCGACTTTGTTTAACTGAATTTCTTTTCAAAAAAGGAGGTACAGGAGAAATAATTGAAAATAGTCCATTATATATAGGACCGTTGACTTTGTTTTATCACAAAAAAAAAATATAGAAAACCAAACAAATTCAAAAGGCAAAACATTTAAAACCACCTTCGTCTTCAACCTCTGTCGTCTCCAACCTTCTTTCTTTTCTTTTATCTCCCATGGATGTTTTATCTCAACTTCCACCAGAAATTACACTACTACAAAACAATATATATGAAAATTAAATAAATAAAACGTAAAATAATTTTTATTTTTTTTCACAACGAATATTTTATCATACATGGAACTGTGGTAAGCTAAGTAGTTGTTTCGATAGTTAACTCGATTCATTTGAACGTTATTTCGTTTCACTAGTCATGCAATCGTCCACATCGAAGAGGCTTCCCCAATAGGTTACCCATCCAACACTACTCTCATCTGAGCACGCTTAGCTTTAGAGTTCTTTTAATGTGCTTCCGAAATTGAAAGTTAACTTTGTTGATATAATTAGCACTTTGAATTTTATTAAGTTTTTTCTTTCTTTCAAATGTTACCTTTAGTACTATTTAATTCCAATAATGTTGCATGTTTTATAATTTTTTTGCGGGAAAAACATTATTTTGACAAAAAAAAAAAAATCAAATTTTTGACATTAACCTCCCAACTAATGATTTTGACCTCATTTTTTACCGAAGTCAGCAAACCCATTTTCTCTAAAAGTTAAATTTATTCGTGTTTCCCTAACATTTTTTTATTTCTTTAATTTATCGACATTCTTATTTTCATTTCTCTTATACTCATTTTTTTCGTGTATTTTTTTACGCAAATTATATTTTATGACAGTCGTATCACTTTTTACCCAAAAAACACGAAAAATAATCGTTTATTTTCCTAAATTGATTTCTCTTTGTTATGACTTATCGTGTCTTTTCTCAATTTTTCACATTATTTGGACATGTGACTTTAACTTATTATAATTACCATTTTATTTTCCCTATGATGCGCTCATTTTCAATGAAAAAAAATTCTCCATATATTATTTCTATATCGACAATTTTTTCAATATGTTTTTTTTTCTTAATTGATTTGTGGGAGATCATTTTTTACTTTCATATTTTAGCGCACATATTTTATTTAATTAATTTTGTAATCTTATTGTCGTTTCTTTTTAATTCCTAAATTTTTTTCCCAAATTTCACCAAGTTAAATTTTATATCAAATTCGAATTTTTCTCTAAATATCTTATAAATAAAATTGTAATTCAAATTTTAAATGAAATAGTTTGACAATATATTAATTTTAGATTTTTCTAAGATAGATGATAAATAACTTATTTATTTAATTTGATATGCTATGTCTTTAAATGTTATACTATCATTTAAGATTTTTATTCAAGATTATGAAGTTTTAATTAAAAAAGTAATAGAAATTCACAACTGTAATAAACAGAATTATATATTAAAATAAATTTCTTAAATTATTAATGTTTTTAAAAACCTACAAAAAATAATTAACCATGTTTGGCCCAGTCTGCTTAAAAATAAGTTTCTATTTTTTAAGCTTAATTTTTCAAAAAATAATTTCCAAAAAACAGAAATATCAAATTGATGCTTCTATTTTTATGGGCAAAAATATGGTATTTGGATTATTAAGAATCTACTATTAGCATTTAAATTATGATATGTTTGGCCACAAACTGTTTTTAAGTCCAAAAACACTTTGAAAAGCATGACCAAACATACACTAAATTGATCAAAGTGTTTCCAAAATTTTATATTTAAATATATTTGCATATTATTTATATTGATTAAATTTCATTCAGATTTTGTAGTTTTTATTTTATTAAGTTATTTACAATAATAGAAAAATAAATAGGTTTATAAAATGTTAGGAAAAATAATTGTAAAAGTAAGAGAGAAAAGTGGGGTAGAGAATGTGGGAAATAATTGAGAATGTTGTGTAGTTGAAAATGAATGGGTTGATGACCTAGGTTGATGACCTAGGTCGTGACCTTCTACTTGGGAGGGTGAAAGTAAGTCAAGATAAATAAATTGGGATTAAGAGTAAAACCGGGCCGCAACCTTAACGCGACCTTTGCTTGGGGATGGTCTTACATCTTAATTACGAAATATATATATAGCGAGAATCCGGATCCTATACAAACTAGTGTTTTGGTAACTCCCTTAATCCTAATTACAGGTACAGTTTTTCAACAAGTATATATAGAAAGAGAATCCAAATCGTATACAAATTAATGTTTTGGTAACTTACTTAATTGTAATTACGGAAGACAAATTCTCATTTTAGACGGATCTTTTCCGTCTGAAATTAAAACGAAGAAAGTGAGGGTATTTTAAAATAAAATTAGAACAAGATGGGCAACACCATCCTCCATTCCTCCTCCCACAACCCAAATTCTAAACACACAAAATGCTCATAATTTGAGACAGGCAAAACAACATCTAAATGAACAATGGCTACAACAACAACAACAACAACAACAACAACAACAATTCCGGCACCAAATCTTGTTAACATAAACAAATCAAAACACATAGTTTCATGTTACTATCAAATTAAAATCCCAAGAAATCAAACATTTCAACCACTCATTTCACCTCTAACCTTATCCAAACAAAACTTATCTTACCCTTTTCAAAAACACACTCATTTTAAGATTTCAGCTGCTGCAACTGATGATGCACCTGCTGAAATAGTTTCTGCAACTTCTAATGGTGGTGATAGTGTTTCTACCATTATTTCTGCTCTTTTATTCATTGCCTTTATTGCCCTTTCTGTTCTCACTATTGGGGTATAGCTCTTTCTTCCATTTTCATTTTTGTTTGTTTCCCGAGAAGAGGCACTTGGGTAATATTGTTGTCGATTGTGTGCAGGTTGTGTACATTGCGGTGACGGATTTCCTGCAGAAGAGGGAGAAGGATAAATTTGAGAAAGAAGAGGAAGCTAAGAAGAAAAAGAATAGTGGTAAGAAGAAAGTTGGTGTTAGAGCCAGAGGAGGTCCTAGAGGATTTGGCCAAAAGATTCAAGATTTTGAAGATTAATTTTTCACTTTTTTTTTCCGGTATGAATATGTTTTTCAAATATTGCAGTCGGACGACTGATACTTGTATCGATGAAATTCATCCAGCAACGAATATCAATAGTTAAGTTAATTGACATCTGATATTATATCAGTAAGAATGGCAACAGGGATTTAAGCATGCTAGAATCTAACATTGTACTGCACCAAATTATCAACGGAATGTGCGAAAAAGTGGCGTAAACAAAGAATAATGATGGAAAGAAGTGCTTCATTTCATAATAAGAAAGAAAAGCAAGGAAATACAAGGAAAATTAAGCAACAGCTCTAGATAAAGCCATATTTGTACAGTCACGATCGCTAGACGAAGCACAAAAAAGAGAGCCTAAACCCCTCAGCATTCAATAAATTTATACACCTTCTAAGCTCATCTTTATCTCTGCAGGAGCTATAAACCATATTTCACATTCTGCAGCTCGAGCTCGCCTCATTCTTCTATGTATAGCCTTTAAAACCTACAAAATGTACAGTTCTGTGTACATCGCGACATCTTTTATTTTAGAGCTCCTTTACTGATTCCTGGACTCCCAGGATCATGGAGTGATGGTTCTAGATCTTACAAAAAGAGAAAAAGGGAAACTAAAAAAAATAAAAGCGATGTTCGAGAGATGAAGCCTTCGGGTAGGCTTCTGTCAGCTATACAACTCTGATTCTATCCCATCTATGCAGGTTGCGCAGTCTGCACCGCGATTCTCCTTTCTGCACACATTGTAGCGGTTTTGATTAAGATTTGATACAAAATCAAATTTCACCTTCAGCATGACAGTTACACATTTGAATACTAGTAGTCGGTAGTCGGTAGGGACTCGATACATAACAAATTGCATCTGATCAAATAGAAACAGTCGCATAGATTTATCGAACATAATCGAGACTAAACCCGACAAATAAGTCCTTCTAGTCGGGTCATGCCCACAAAGGTTTTTCTTTGAAATAGCCATTTCGGGAAATTTGTATGTGAGTTGAGTCTGATTTTGGTTGTCTTTTGGGTTCGGTTTTGTTTGATTCAGACGCTTAAACTAGTCAAGTCTACACATTACTTCATATAACTGTAATCAACACTCGGTCAAGGGTATGACATTTGGATTCAAGAGTTTCGTAAAATAGCTGAGTCAGACAGTAGGACACACTCATTCCGAATAGTTTCAAACAAGTCTGAGTAACATGCACAATTACATAGAATACAGAAATAAGACAGCCGGGAGCAAACTATACCTCCAGCAGCAACAAGCTTCTCAACACGTGCAACAATATGCTTGCCATAAGTGTATTTCTTGAGGGCATTCAGATGAACCTTAATACGTGATAGGATGTGCTCCCTGTGCTGATCACTGCATGTTTCTAAAACCTTCTGTACAACGTAATTAGCAAATTGGTCTTTCATCATTGCCTGGATTTGCAAAAAAATAAAGGTATTAAGAACCATGAACAGCCAACATAGTAAAGGATACATTAAGAAGAATACAATTACTCGTAACAGCTTGTTGGCATATATATTAAGATATACTTACACTTGGTACTTAAAGAACTGTCAACTTGGTAACATATAACAGAACCAAATACTCCGCTCCAGCAAATTATACACACTTTGGGATAAAGTTTTAAGGAAATAAATGGAGGTTGGGAGTTGTGGGATAAGGAAATGCACACATCCTACATTCCTACTTGAAAGGCTCAACAAATGCATACAACACGCTGAAACATGGGGAATTAGGGGGCATTTGGTTTGCACTGGGGAAAGGGAATCATGCAAACAAAGGGAAAGAAAAGGGTTTCTCGTTGATTTCTTTCCTTGTTTGAACCCACCATCCTCAAAACCACTAAACACCACTAACAAGGACCCTCCCACCCCACCGAAACACCCTCACCTACCCCCCCAAAAACATCAGATGTAAGGGTATGTGTTACCGTTACCCTTGGGGGTTGAGGAATCAAATTAGAGTTTGGGCTAATCAAATTCTGAAAATCGGGTAAAGATTAAGGAAAATATGGGTAAACAAACAACAAAGGGAATGGACCCCCACCAAAACTCCCCCTTAGGGATTAATGCACCTACCATAAGAATAATACAACATGCGGAAACAGTTATGCTCACGTGTGTATTGAAAAACATAGCAGCAATGAATACAAGTCAACAGAACGATTGCAAGATGGCGTCTTTTCAACATAAAAATATGCCTGGTGATTTAGTACGGGATACAAAAATTACAGAATAGCTATTTTCTACAAGTGTTGGGAACATTACTCTGTTACTTTGACTTCTCAGTTTTGAGGTCATACCCATATTCGACATGACGCTCAAAGATATTGGGGGTATGAAATCATTAACTGGCAGTGCTAGTTGCAAAAATAGAAAGACGGTCTTTGTTGCAAGAATAGAGGAAATCACGGGTTTACTACTACATGTGTTAAACCTTGTCTAAAACATTTGTACATTAGTACACACTTAAAACAACAAATATTTCATATTTCAAATCAATAGACGCGCCTTGTACTCATAGCTTCACTTTAAGATAACATTCTAGTGCCTTTTGAGTCATGGAGAGTCCACTAAGTGGGTATATAATCGTATCCTACGCATGTCCCAAGTCTAAGTACCATTCGCTGGAAGTAATCATCCATATACTGTAGTCGTAAACTACTGATCTATGTAGAAGGCATCCAAAGTACAAACAATATAAACAAAATACAAGAAACAAACAACTGCATTTTAGAAGTGAGAGAGAGAGAGAGAGGGCAGTTGACAAACCTGAAGAGGCTCATTTTCATCAGTAGTGCCAAGCATCTCATTGACTAAAATTTCTCGTTGTTCAGCATCAGCAAAGGTCAGACATTTCTCCACAACGTTAGAAGCAAACTTCTGTTGACTCATTATGACTATCTTTCCAGCCAACTCTTTGATTATAGCGGTTCGTTCATGAGACTTTCCATGCTCGAGCACATGCTGCTCAAATATATATTTGGAAAAGAAGATGTAAGAAAAACAAGAACATGCAAAAACAGAACCGGATAATAGAAGCAATAAAACCTTAAAATATAAGCTAGAGAACCGACTGCTTTATATCGTATATATAAAGTAACAAGGATGTTGTTACATAATTAGGAACACCATTGAAGTAATGAAGTACGACTCAGTTCACAATTTCCAAGCACTACAAAACCATTTAGACTGAACCGTGATCTGTGTTAAGGATATTGTTTTCTTAGTCAATTCAAAAAAGCTGAAAAGTCTATATTATAACCGTCAAACTTTGCATGTGTTCAATTTATCCAAGCCTAGAGCCTAAAGTCAAAATAAACGCAGGGTAAAAGAAAAACCTGAACCACATAGTTGCCATACTGATCCTGTGCTAACATACTAACTGCTCCCAAAATCTCATCCATAACTTTACTCTGAGTCAGGGGATCTTTGCAGTGCTCCAGAACCCTCTACAAACATCAGGGTAAAAGAACGTCAAAAAATAAACAAACAAATTTTCCTGTCAAAAAGCCAATTCACCACAAATCTAAACTTAATAACGATCTCTCTAGCGTGAGTCCAACCTATAAACCTTATGATTAAACAAGAAATAAATAAAAGTTCGGGTTGGTCAGACACTCAGACTTATCCACGCTGTAATCAGATAACAAACCTGAATAACACGGCATCCATACGGATGAGTAGAAAGGGTAACAACTTGATCAAAGAATGATTGAACAATGAACTGAATATGCTCTTCAGGGACACACTCAATACACTTCTGAATCACATGATTCCCATTTTGATCACGTACACACCGCATTATATGACCATCAAGCTCTTGAACCATTTTAATCTTCTGATCAACATCTACTACTTCAATAGCCTGTTAATCAAAACCAAGACCTCTATCAATCCATCACTTCCAAACAATCAGAGCAGATTGGATAATAAGCCCGGCAGAAATAAAAATAATAGAACGGAAATAAGAACCAATACAACATCATGAATGGCAAGGTAAGGAGGAGTCTTGCCCATGCAGTAACAATAAAGAGAGGTTGTCTTCAAAACAAAACAAAACAAAACAAAACAAAAAATTGTCGATAATTGTATCACTGGACTGCTATTGTAAAATGACGTTTGAGGACTGTGGAAAGTTTAGTGAACCATTTTGCTTTATCTTATCATATCCGTAACCAAAGAACAGTAAGCCTTTGGCTCACTTGGAAATGGAAACTGATAAAGGTGTCAATATAAATAAAAATAGCCATACAATAGAGTTATGTATGAGAACATGAAAGGTGTCTCAAAACAGATAATATATGAAACTTGACTAAGCTAATCAAGAAAAGAGGAGATCTTACTTTTTGAATCACACGACAACCATACATCTGCAGGCTGAGGTTCAGAACATGATTGTCAAGCTTGTTTGCAAGTTCTCTTCTCTGAGCATCCATTCCATGCTCAAAAAACTGAAATTGGGACAAACGCATTGAAATTAAAGCACAGTAATAACAATAATGTTGAAATCTTAAAGACTATATACCGCAAACAATTTGTGGTTTCAGAAGCGTATGCAATACAGCCACACAATTGCTAACAGTGAATTCTCTCGGGTATACTAGCAAGAAAAAAAGAAGATTGAAAATAACTTTACCTTTTGAATCACATAATTCCCAAAAACATCAGTCATCAAGGAAAGAGCTTGTGGATTAATTTCTTCAAACACCATGTTTTTCTCATCAACTGTAGCAGTTTCGAGTTTTTGCTGGATAAAACGACTTCCGTATTGATCAGCGCTGTTCATATTAGATGATTAGACCAATGATAAAAAAAATAATAAAAACTAAGCTCATTTTCAACGGAGGACAAAGAAATTTGAATGTGGCATACCTGAACTCAACAACATGGCCTGCAATCTCTGAAAGCTCAAAGCACCTTGTCTTATTGCTCTTAAACTCTTCCAACAGAGAAGAACCGAAGCCGCTATCCAAGTGCCAGGGTCCCACACCACCTCCTAAGTTTCTCATAGCAGCTGGATGGTGCATATTGAAATCCTTATGCCTGATTGGACTGCGTGGTCCACCAGGCGAATGGGGAATAACAGGACTTGACAATGGACTTCCAAGATATCCCATTCCATACCCGTATGAAGATGCATGATTTCCATAATATCCATGATTAGACCCACTGGATTTGTGTCCCATAGGACCACCAAAATGGGACTTCTGAGGGGACATTGGAGAACTTAAATATGCATTCTGAAGCAATTCCATATAATAATTATCTGGGGATTGATCACTCAGTGCAGCAATATGTGCAGCATATTCAGCTGATCTCAAGTATTGAAGATACATAGCATCCTGAAGTGATCCCTGATTCCCAACCCGGCCGGATTCCGCAGTGAAATTTTGTGCAGAACCACCCAAACCACCAGTCATTGTTCTCGATTCTAGTCCATGGACCCCCATTGCAGAAGCCGCAGCAACATTTTCAAGCAATGGGGGAAGATTATAGTTGCCAAGTTGGTTTGGCATCATGGAAGGCACTCCTGAGTTCAGCGAAAACCCACTCAAGCCATAGTTTGCAAATGATGAGCCTGTTCCATCCATATGATTATAGTGAGGTGACAGCCCACCGCCGCCATTCAGAGAAGGCGGAGATAATCCTTTAGAATATGGGATCCCAGTATTAAACCCAGACTTAGGTCGCTCCACCTGAGGGCTTCTCAATTCAGAAACGCCTAAATTTCCACGGGAGTGAGGGGCAGATGGCATATTATAATGCCCAGATTCAGATTTGTTTAAATATGCATGTTGCTTGCCATCCTGTTCGGTCCGTGATTGCATAAGATTTCCATTGTTAATACTACCATTTGATGTCAAATTCATACCACCTAAAGCAGCTACCAGATCGGTAGAATCACCCATTCCCAATGCCATGCCATTGAATGAGTTGGGACTCGTGAGATTCTTTTTTGCTGCTCCTGCTCTTCCTTCACCAATAGGAGTAGGGCAAGGAGAGGGAACCCTAGCTATATGTTGAGGATCAGGAGTAGTGCTTCTTGACAATGAAGTACCCAAAGCAGCAGCATAAGAAAATGAGGCTGGTGAAGCAGTATTCTGGGTGGTAGAAGAGACCTTAAATTTAGCGGCCTCACGCCTCAAATGAGACAGCTCATCTTCAGCTGAGCCTAACGCATCCAAATTTTCATCAAAAGCATTGCGACTGGCAGGCCGAGAAGGATGCCTTGAGGGAGGATTGGAACTGCCCAGGTCATTCTGGGGAGATTAAAATGCAGGAGTCAGAAAAGTATGAAAAACTACATACAAGAATGATGAGAAAAGCAGTTTATGACAGATTTTACGATACACAATTAGGCAGTTGTTGCATAATCAGTGCACTGAGAAAACAACAAAAAGGATAATAAATTAGCCAGCAGGTGCAACCAAATTCACTCAAAGTGTACAAGTGCTCCTATGACAATAATTCAACTTCCACTACGAACCAGAATAGCAAACAGTGCCTCATGGTCAGAGTTCCCACAAATGGTAGGGTAAGAGATCGGGCTCCCTCATATGGTGGAGAGAGAGAGTGGTGGTCAGATGTATGTAACTTTAATCCTATGTTAAATATGTTTCCAACTGACCCATTATGAAAGAACTGTATAGAAAAGACCGTTATTCCAGCGTCATTTACAAGTACCATAACTAAAAAATAGTGTCTCTTTGTCTCTAGTGGAACTCGGAACATCAAACTTTCACTAAGAATTTAAGACACGCTAGTTCGAGAAGGTTAGAAACAATCAACAATTCAACATCAAATAAAATTAGAGACTTGTCGATAATGGAAATGCATACGAATAACAATTTATAATTGCAGGGAGAAAAAACAGTACAAGCGCTTACAATAAACAAGATAGTGAGAACATAATTTTCTGGCCATTATACCTGAAAAATCTCAGCAAGACTTTTCTGTTTGGCGCCGAGTCCAATACCAGGAAGACCAGGAAGCCCATCTTTACCCCAGTCGGCAGTGCCCTGGACCTTCTCTGGCTCAACCTCTCGCTCCTCTTTCTTAGAGCTGAACCCTGGAGGCATCAAAAAGGGAGACCTGCCAGGCCCATTCTCAGCCCTATTAACTTTCCTCCTATCACCAATTCCACCCAACACCGAGTTCCCACCTTGCAACCTCTGGGTCAGCCTCCAATCCTCCTTCGACAACAGAGGAGGCGGTAACCTAGGGTTCAAGTTAACATTCGAGTAATAATACGATAAATATGCCGGGTCTGACCTAAGCTCATCCTCAGACACAGTCTCATTGCTATTATTACCACGAGCAAACTCCGAAAAAGCACTACCATTACTACTATCACTAAACAGCCCACCTACAGCATTTAACGACCCTTCGACAGTTGGAGGGGCAGACCCACTCCTAAAAATACTCAGGTCACGCTCACGATCATCGCCCACACCGCCAGATTCTTGCCCTTGCCGCCTTTGTTCCCGAAGCAACATCCCTATCTCCTTCTCCAACTCATCCCCAAATGATCCATCATTATTACCACCACCTCCACCTATCATTGGCCTCCTTCCTAATTCAGATAACATTTTCCACCACAAACCCTAAAAACCCTAATCCCCAAATATTATCAAATTAACCCTTAAAACCCTAACAACCCTAATACCACTCCAAAAATCAAAACTTTCCACACTGATATAAGATTAATCAACTAATTACAACTAAAGCAACCTGTTTTTAATCAACCCTAATAACCCCAACACTAAAATATGCACATGTAGTAATCAAAATTGATCAAACATCAAATTTCAAATTAGGGTTTGGTTGCAAAACTCAATTAATCCAACATAAACTAAACAGAACACAAAAAAGATTGAAACTTTTTTATCTGGGTTTTGATTAATTGATGCTGATGATGATCAAACAACAGCTTCCTCCATGATTAATGCTTCTTTTTCCTAATTAATTAAGGAAAAAAACATCAAAAAATTATCTGAAAAAAAAGGAAAATGAAGAGTGAAAAAAGAACAAAGATCAAAAAACAGAAAAAGGGGTTTTGTTTTTTTATTTTTAAATTAACAGCTAAAGATCAATTCCGGCGGCTAATAAAATTTGGGGAAAAAGGGTTTCAACAATCTGAGTTATTATAAGAAACCCCAGTTTAGGGTTTTTGCTGTTAACAAATGTTTGTTGTTGTTTTGATGGACTTTTGTTTGTTGGAAAAACAGAACAAAGATGATCAAGGACAGCTTAATTAATGTCAAAATTAATTATTTATAAATATTATTTAATTAATTTAATATAATATTAATAAAATAATTCCGACAAATATTTTTATTCAGTTTTTTGGTAATTTTTATATATCCGTAATATATTACGAATATAAAAGTAATAATTTTTTTAGCAATTTTTGTTCGATGTTTAGGTTGATGAAAATCTGAAATATTTTGATTATTTTTTCCGATGACGTTTAGGTTAATGAGAGTATTAAATATAAAAAAAAGTAATATTACTTTCCAAAAATATTTTTTATAGTAATACTATTAAAAAAAAAGTTTACATTAATATAATATTATTAAAATAATCTCAATAAATATTTTTATTGTTATTTTTGCGGTTTAATTTGGAAAGTAGTGAAATAATTTTCTTGAAACATTTTTGTTTCAATGTTTTAGATTACATAGTTTAGATAATGTCGTACGGCATTATGTTAATTGCAAGTGTACTCGTATTGCTCAAGAATTAGCTCATATGTCGGGCATTTCTGTTGGTAGGAAAACCTGACAAGGTTGTATTCCTAATGACGTTGAGTTTTTGAATCGAATATTAATCCCGCTTTTGAGAATTCAAAAAAAAAAAGTTATAATAATAAAACATAATAATTAGTGGTACTTTTTTTATTTTTTATTTTTTTGGTACACTTTTTTTTAGTCATTAAAAATTGCAAGAATAATAAAGAAAATTAAAATTAATGAGAGTCCATAAGTCCTTAAAACTTGGTATTTGACCAAATGACAACAAACTAGTGGGCTTAGAAAGAGCAAAAATGCAAGTGAGTGGTTTGTTTTTAATTTTGTCTTGTATTTACCATTTTGCCATCACAATATTTCTAGAATATTCAAAAAAAAAAAAAAAAAAAAAAAAAAAAAAAACTAATGTAAATGTCGTCTAACTTGAGTGTTCAGCTGTTCATGCGTAGTGAACTAGTGACTAGTGAATAGTGTGGGCTAGAACTAGCCACGGGCCGGGTTACAGCTAAGGCGGCCCAAATTTTGGCGGATCGGGCCCTGTTGAGTGATTCGAGAACAGGATTGACTTTAACCCATTTGTTATCGTATTTTATTTTTTGTTTTCGTACGAGCTAGGGCGGGCTAGTTGAAACTATAGCCCCAAACCAACTTGTATCTCGAGGTTTGGTAACATGGGTCGTTGAATGTAGAGCCTGACAGGATAGGTTGGTCGCGCCGCCCGCCCCGCTTTGTTGTCTTGCTCTTCAACATGCCAATATTACGGGTTGATCCGGCCCAACTCAAACATACATGACTTTGCCCAAAATCGATCCATGCTCCGTCGAGGTTGTACTTCCTCTACCCATTTGTCCATAAATCCTCCAAAAAAGTTATAGTCCTAGTTTGGCCCATCTCGTCCCCAACCCATACACAACCAGATGAAGATCTAGCATGAGCTGACCAGGCACAACACGACTCCACTCATCATTCTGCCAAGGTCAGGGTTAGAAATTTAGGGTAGAGCAAAAAATCCGATTATCCAAATCGATCCGATATCCGATCCGACCCCGATCCGATGTTTTTGGATATCTGATAAGTTAAGTTTGGATCGGATATCCAATCCGAAATTTTTAGTTTTGATTTGGATATGGATATTAGAATTAAAACATTTGGATATCCGAATTGATCTGAAACTTTAGTTTTCTAGTATAATACCGAGAAAATACAATTTTATCCGATACAACTTAATCAAATTTTAAAATATAAGAGAAATATGTAAGAATACTAAAGAAAATCATTATGTAAGATGATGAATATGATCGTGTTTCAAACTTAATTTAAAAGTAAATTCCAAAATATGGATATTCGATGGATATCCACATCCGATCCGATTATTTTGGATATTCGAACATTGGATATCCGAAATATTTGGATATGGATATGAATACCTGACTTCAGAAATTTCTAATATAGATATCCGATCCGTACTAGCACTTTGGATCGGATATCTGATCCGTGCTCTGCCTAATTAGAATTAGTCCGATTCGATTTGACCTGATGTGGCCACCTAATAGTGGTCCGAAACTTGATAAACTTAACAACAATAAACAATTAAAAACCTTGTCTAACCCAATCCAATTAGTTCGTGTTACTCGAAGATTCTCTCTACATCTATGTGGCATCAGCTAAATGACCCATGAAAATGGCTATTATACCTAGACCTGTCAAAACTCGACCCGACCCGAAAATCCTACCCGCCCGACCCATTTTTTTAGGGTTACAAAGTCGTTTTTTTCGACCCGTGGCCCGTTTAACCCGAACCCGAAATGATCCGTTATTTTAGGGTCAAGACCCAACCCGAACGGGTCGACCCGTTGGGCCAAAGATAAATCAATATTTTTATTAAAATATTAATATTTTTATATTATATTTGAAAAAAATTGTTTAAAAATTGTTTTTTTATTATTAAAAATTACAAACATAACTAAAAAGTCAATTTTATATCACTTTTACAATACTTGATACTAAAATAATTATT
>VHZZ01000006.1:128959-142451 GCA_009801015.1 Silene noctiflora
ATTTCGTTTTTTAAATCTTATATTTTGAGATTTGAAGTATAAATAGTAGGATATTAATTTAATAAATTAGTTGATAAGAAAGAGAAAGTAATTGATTAGAAAAATTGGAAATTGAAATGATTTGAGACAAAGCATTAATTGCATGTTTGGTGAGTGTTTTTTTTGTTTTAATCTCAACCATTCATCTTGTAAGATCTAATGGTAGAGAAGAGGACTTATGGACTCAACCAAATTTGTGGACTCATTAGAACTCCTCTCTATATATATATATAAATTGAAATTCCCATTTAAAAATAAAACACAAGAATAATTAGAAATTTGATTGAGAGACATATATAAAAGTAGTAGGACCAAGAGAAGAATGGATAATCAGGATTCCAGCTAAAGTTTTTCTGTAGTTGTTTGTATATTCATGTTCACATAATGCTTGGCTTCCCTCCAAATTAAGGTCCTCCCCTTAAGAATAGGGCACCAACAGTTCTCTTTTTGGAAATATCTTGATATTTTATTGACCCTTTTTCAACCCTTTCACAAAATTTTAATGCTCTTTTCACTTGCTCATAAAAGCATTTATAATCGTACAAGAGTTCGTGCCTGACCGGTGTAATAAACGCGTGATATGAATAATATATGATACATGCATTATTATCGTATAAAATTTTATGTTTGGTGAGTGTAATAAACGTGTGATTTGATACATGCATTAGGTAACATTTGACGTTAATTATAATGTACCGTTTTTTTATCATGGCATTTCTGTCCTACTTTTTTAATTCTTTCAATTTACCATGGGCGGTAGAGAAAAAAACTTTCTTCAACCATTCCCAAAAATTTTAATGTTCGTTTCACTTGCTCATAAAACATTTATTATCGTACAAGAGTTATGTCAGACCGGTGTAATAAACGCGTGATATAATACATGGATATATTGTACAGAACATTTAACGCTGCAATGTACAATTTTTTTAATCGTGGCGTTATTATCCTACTTTTATCTTTCTATCTACAATGGTTTGTTGGTACTTGGTAGTGAAAAATTCTTTGATTTATCTGGTGTATCACGTTGTTGTATACCCTAATCAACTTTGACACGATATATTTTTCGAATTTTTTTTTTTTAAATGTTTGGTAGAGGTATCTATCCTTGCACAACTTATGTGTGAAACTTTGTATTTCTAAGGTCATTTTCCATCCGAAAATGATGGTTTTAGAATGGGAAAAGAACAGACAGGAATTTTTGATGGATACTATTCACTTTGTACTAGGATGACAAATTGAAAGGTAAACTAAATTAATTATATACTCCGTAGTATATAAATTATAACGGGAATAAACGTAATAATAATAGTTGTATTTAAATTGCCATAATGCATAAGCTTCAAATATAAAAATATACGGAGTATACTCTGTATTAACCTATTCATCAACGAGTATTTCTTGATTTGGTCTTAGCCCGAGAATTTCAAAAAAATATTCGGAGTAGAAAACAATCGGATACCATCACATATTACCATGTAAGGAGTATCGTTACTTCATCTCCCCTAATCGTAAATAAAAAAAATCTAAATACTTTGTAGATGCATGAAAATGAGTGCCAGGTACATGAAGACTGTTAAGTACTGGGTGTATGAAAATCAATAAAATGGATTTCGCTTCGACGATTTGCGTCAATAACTTAATAATTTTTCGACCAACAAATATGTTATCTAGCCATAAAATTCTACACCGAATCCATATATATCGTTATTTTTAAAAATGAGAAAGACTAATTTTAATTATTGAAATAATAAGAAAATAATTAATGAAATTGTGAACATATGAAATGAGAATAGCTCCAAAATTACAATTAATTTCTCTTGTCAATAAGAATTTGTTTTATCTAAGTTAAAGACTTTTAAATACTACCAAATTAGACCAATAACTTTTCCAGCAATTCCCAATTATTTTGGGTCAGTATTAGAAAATGTAAGGGAGCAGCTCACATGCATCTTGTTATTTAGATCTGAATTATGTTGTTCTATTATATCATTCCAATTAATCGCACTATAATAGTATACGTTTTTCAAAATATATAATAGAAATTTTGAATTTTGAGAAACTATACAATTTAATCTAACGTATATAAAATTCATATTTTATATGAGAAGAAAAATAAAAATAAAAATGGACATTATTGCTCGAACCAACCTGACTCATCCTTTCAAACGACGATTTATTTTATAACTAAAGAAAAAAAAATCTACTTCCATATAAAATATACACTTGCACAAATTAAATGAATTACACTATTAGTAATTTCTCTTGTCCATTCATAATTAATTAAATCATCAAAAATATTTCACCATTGCAATCATAATCAACATATCATGCATAACACCTATAGAAATTGTCATTAAAAATAAAATTATATATTTTCATGTTGGATGATTAATTTAATTACTCTTGGACATTTGAGCTCATAATACTCACCCCTACAATTTCAATGGCCAATTTTTCTTCATGGGTTCATCTTCATTTTTTATTGACCAAGCCCTACATAACCAGGGTGTTCACCGTCAACAACAGTGAGTTTGCTGCATTCCCATAGGCAGGGATCGAACCCCTAATATCGTTTCTAACTCAAGAATCACCATTTTTTCTCCAACTAACAAGCATGGAAACACATCTCTTCATAATGTAGAATCTAGCCTTTTGCTCTTTAGCTAAACTAGTACATTTCTTGGAAAAGTTTTTCATAGGATTGGATTTAGTAGTTTTGCTTCTTCTAAGTTTAGGAGATGAAGAAGAAGGAGATGAGTAATTCATAGATGAACTTCTACATAGTTTAGATGATGATGATGATGATGATGATGGTTTTTGTGAATAACTTCTATTGAAATTATTTGGAGGTGAATTTATGGATGTATTTTTATGTGAATAACTTCTTGTAAATGAAGAATCTATATGGTTAGATGATGATGATGATGATGATGATGGTTTATTTTTGAATAGTTTCCATTTCTTTTCTGAAGATGATGATGATGATGGGTAGTATGCATATGAATAATCTTCTTCATCATCATAGGCCATGTGTGTGAGGGGGACAATGTTGTAAGAAGTGAGTTAGGAGGGATGAGTTTTTGGTAATTTTGAAAGCTATTTATATAGGAATATTATGGGAATTTGGGCTTATAATTTAGTCTAAAATTATCGGGTTTTTTTTCTTACTCTTCTAAGGACACATGTTAGAAAAACGTAATACTATTTCAGCAAGAAATAAAACATATACTAAGTTTTTGATATTGGATTAGTAATTGAGCTAGGGGGTTAACAGTGGTTGATTTTTTTAATTCATCGATCTGCTTCATGCAGCATTATCTAATTCCCGAAATAGGTTTTCAATATGTAAGTTAAACGATCTGAAAATCAGACTTTTATTTCATCACTTTGCTTCGTATTGTATTATTAAAAAAACAAATGAATATTCAAAATAGTTTCAAATAAATATGAGAAATATTTGGTTTAATTTTTTACTATAGTACATTTGAAAATAAACCTCAATAGAATCAAAATTAGTGTATTATTGCAGTCCATGATGGCCCTTGTAGCACATGTTCACACTATTTAGATGACTAATGGTACGAAAAAATACATCTTAAAACATGTGAAACTTACACAACGTACCAAAAACTTTCGCAATAATCTACAAACATAGATAGTGTAGAACTAACACTATTTATATTATTATAAGCAAATCACTAATAAAATAATGTAAATTAGGAAACAAAAATAATAATAATTATACATATATTTATTTGAAGTATCGTAGAAAATGAGATGATGTTACCGGATGTCATCAATCTCGATATCACTTTCTCTCATAAAATATGTAGAATCTATTTACATGATAAATTATGGGACGTACTTTTTCACATACGGATATTACTCTTTCACATACGACTTTTACAATAATACCCTTATCATTTTTTTCATTCCTTCACCTAATTAATTTTTTCCTCTATTCCCTCATCTCCCATCACCACTTCCGTTCACCATTTCCGATCACCTCCAACGATCAGTCGCCGGCAAACGTCGCCGGACAAACTAATTAATAGGGATATTATATTCTTTGAATTTAAAAAAAAAATGTAAAACAAAATAGCAACAGAACTAACACAGTAGCAGTGTAGCACTAAACTCCCGTCATCTCATCCCTCCCTTATCACGCCACCTTCACCTAACCACCACCATCACTGTCCCAGCCGACAACCAGACCAAGCACTCCAGCCGGTCGCACCACCCACTCCAATCTAGCCCAACCGATAACCCCACTCCGACGCAAATTAAACCAGTCGCAGCACTTCATATAGAAGTTGTCCTCTATCCTCACCAACGCACCACCATCACGGAACCACCCCTTAGCCACCGCGCACACCCAGAACAACCGTCAACCACCCAGAACAACCCTAACCATCGTGCCTTTCACCACCTATAAACCCTAATTAATAAATTGCTTTGCATATTACTTTCACTAAAAATTAAAATTAATAATATCAATAAGATGTATTAATAATTGCTAAAAACAAACATTACTTCACTAGTCGAAGAATATAGTTCATTGTTTAAGTTTTAGATTTATTAGATTGGATTATAGGGGAAGTGTATACATAAAAATTGATTTCATTATAGTTAGGAAAAAGGGTACCATATGGAAAAATTATGAAAAAATGTATGTGAAAGAGTAAAGTCCGTATGTGAAAAAGTAATTCCGTAAATTAAACATAAAGGTTTGTGAATAGGTAAGGTGTCGACACCTGCTTACCTTAATTCCACCGCTGCATCACCCTGCATGTATATCACAAATTTGTGAGAAGCATTTTAATTAAAGGTGATTGCGAAAGAAGGCAACTTTTATATGACTTTATTATATCACAAATTCTTGTTTAATATGGCTATATCCATATTAAATAATAAAACGGTTCAAACAGATAAACAAGACAAAAATCACAATGTATAGAAAATGACAAACTCTTATCTCGTCTATCTAAATAGAATAGTACTCCGTCCGTCCTGGTAAATTGTTACCTATTCCATTTTAGGGTGTATCAGACTCTTAATCAATTTTTTTACCTTTCAATTTGATAACGTGCTACTTCACACTCAATTTGGTTCAGTTGTCATCCAACAATTGGTCCATTCCTCATTCTTTGGTCTATATGTATGCCAAAATCAAAGAAAAACAAATAATCAAAACGGAAGAAATACCTTACAATTCTACACTTATTAAGACAGATATAATCGTTTTAAGGAAGACGATAAACTGTGTTTTGAAAACTCGAGTTTACTAGGGACCATACTAAATTAATCCCATAATTATTGGGTATGTAGAATCTTAATCAAGCTTGGTTCTATAGCCATATCATGGTCCTCTCTATAGTTTGACTTATTCTTGTTGTCATCACTACACATCAGTCTTTTCAGAATAATAATCATTGATTCCTTCTCCACAATCAATTTAATTAATCTTACTTAATTACCTTAGATTCATAATTATGTTTGACTCATTAATAATTCTAGATCATGTTTTTTCATATCTACCTAAGCTTTAAAGCTTTGTACTATGGTTTGACCATATATATATACACTTTTGAGTATAGCATATTTTTATTTTGGGTGGTTTGAAATTAGTTTCTTCATGTTCTAACATAATGATAAGACTGCGTATATTTGATGAATCTCCCCTTATCATTAAAGTGCAGGTTTTGATAAAGTGAAATAGCAATCGATAGACTTTTTTAATGTAATTGTCATTTTGGGTGGTTTGAAATTAATTTTCTAACATAATGGTAAGAATGTGAGCATCGGATGATCTCCTTTCACCTTATAATTTGTTAAAATCGAGTATTGGAGTAATAATGTTGTTATTATTGTTATTCTATCATCTTAAATCATAACTGGTCATATTATAATAGAGTTGTTATTGGATCGTCCAGTCTAATGAACTTGACCCGCCTGCCCGTGAAATAAGCAAGCACGAACAAGACAATTTTAGAAAATTACGAATACTCGGTCCAATAACCTTTCTCGAACCAGTTAATCCGCTTATTCGTGGGCCAAAAATTTAACGCGAACCAACCCCAAACCCGTAAATAATCAACTCTAATTATAATACTACCTCTAAATTATAACACTACAAATTAACAATCTCTCTCAAGACATGATTGAAGTTTGGCATGCCTATCTATTCTAGGAGCTTAATTAGTGAATAAAGACATTAGGCAAACTAGATTTGATTTTTGGTTGTCCTACTTGTCATTAGTCTTGTGATGTTTAAACTTTGACATATCTTATCATGTCACAATTAATGATGTAAATGGCATTATATAATTATATTACTTTTTCTGTGTTTCGGTCATTTGTTTCCCTATTTTATTTTGAAAATATTTTTTAATGAACAATTTAATCATTCACACTCATCAATCTGGTGGTCCATTTAGGCTCTGTTTGACAAAACTAACTGAAAAGATAGCTGAAACCTAAAAACCTAACTGATAAGGTAGCTGATTATATAAAAAAATGTTTGGCAAACTAACTGAAAAGGTAACTGATCTTAATGAAATTACGTAAAAGGATATGATAATAAGTTAGTACTATAGATTTAAGGAGTAAAAATGGAAAATCAAATTAAATCAGGTACCTGAAATCTCAAATGTTACTCTAGGTATCATTTAATTTCAGGTAGGTTATTTGGTTAAATAAACTACTTACCAAACGCTTACAAAAAAATCAGGTACCTGAAATTTTGGGAATCAGTTACCTGAAATGGCTTGCCGAACAGAGTCTTAGCATCAAATAACTGATCCTCCCTTCTTTTATTATTCTTTGAGTCAAATTAAAGGTAAACAAATGACCGAAACGGATATATCGGGAGTATCTGAATTGTGATTATGAAAAGGTCAAGTTGCAAATTGGGAGGCGATTGTTCACATGGGAGTCCACGTGATGAAATGTACAATAGCATTAGATTGTATGTTGGTGGCAATTACCAATAATTTGAGAGGTTTCCGTTAAACTTGGAGACAATAACATCCATCTCATGTTTTTAGAGCTACGTTCATTCATACAAAATAGAGAAACATTGCCCCGTAATGCTTGTTTACTTGTCATATCAAACATCAACCAAGGACTATAGTACTATGCCATCTATCAATTATTATTAGACCTGTCAAAACTCGACCCGACCCGAAAACCTGAACAGCCCGACCCGTTTTTAGGGTTACAAACCCGGTTTTTTCGACCTATGACTTGAACCCGAAATGACCCGTTATTTTAGGGTCAAGATCCGATCCGAACGGGTCGACCCGTTGGGTCAAAGATAAATCAAGATTTTTATTAAAATATTAATATTTTTTATATTATATTTGAAAAAAATTGTTAAAAAATTATTTTTTTATTATTAAAAATTACAAACGTAACTAAAAAGTCAATTTTATATCACTTTTACAATACTTGATACTAAAATAATTATTAAAAAAACTTTAATTTAATAATTATGTCAATATAATTAATGTAAACGTTGAAATAACTAATGTAAACGTTGAATATGATTAAAATATTAATTTTAAATATGTTTTACGTTTTTAAAAATTATTTTTTTAATTAAAAAAATAGATTAAAAAAGACGTTAGAAATTATTTCTTGACCCGTATTCTGACCCTAACCCGACCCATGACCCGTATAACCCGACCCGACCCGTATTCTGACCCGACCCGTATGACCCGACCTGAGACCCGACCCGCCCGATCCGTTTGACAGGTCTAATTATTATCAATTTTTCATCTATTTTTGCATGTATATAAAAATCAAGAAATGGATTTTTAAAGTCGGTTATTCCAAGTCTTGAAAGGTCGACGTTTTAGTCGCTTGGGCGAGGAGTGCGGACGAAGGCGGACGGAGGTGGATGGATGGGATATAGTATCGACCAGTTGGTCTCTTCTAAAATGGATATACCTACCCTTTCGCTATTCAATAGTACCTAAGTTTTTTGTTCTATGAGTATCTATTTCATTTTGACATGTTTTAATTTTAATTTATTACCAAAAAATTCTGTCATTCTTTTTTTTAGTTTAATTTTGATGTAAAGGGAGCAAAAACTTATATATAGACGATTTTTATATTAACGGAGTCGAATCCAGGTCAAGTCATGTATGATTGTATGCCATATCTCATGCTCGTAATTTAATTTTTAGGATCCAAGGATATTCTTTGCTATGGAAGCAAAGTGTTTTGCTTGTGACGGACAATATTCGTCACAAGGTGAAGACGGATAGAGTCCCTCTTACAATAAGGCAAGTGGGGGAAAATGGATCACCCTATAAATAGTGTTACTTGCATATTGTGAGAGGGACACTATTGTTTTCAGCTTGTGACGAATAATGCCCGTTTCCAGCGAGATTTTGTGTTATGGAAGTGATATAAGTATTGGGCCTGGAATCTGACAGCATAGTCCACACTCAAGTTTTGACCGGTCAAGCCAAATAGCAAATGTTTGCTAACCTAACATAAATTAAAAGATGAATATACGGAGTACCATTTTGTCTAATATGAAATTCTTAAGTAAATAATTTGAAAACAGAAAACAGAAATATGTAGAGGTGCCCTCGGGCCGGGTTCGGGCTGCTCTGTTCAGGCCCTAAACCGGCCGGGGGGAGGGTGGGCTTGGCCGGGCCGGAGAATGTTTGACCCGGGCCAGGACCGTGGGCGGGCTGAGGGCAGACCGAGCTGGCGGGCCTGTGTAATTTTTTTTTTTTTTTACTAAATTTGCGGATCAAGGGCAGGCCGGACTTGGAATTCATGACCAGGGTCATGCCAGGGAGAGGAGGCGGGCTAAGCGGGCCAGGTCAGGTCGGACCGGGCAGTGTGTTGGATGCCTAAACATGGCGTGTCGGACCTTGATCGGGCCGGGTCAGTCCGTGCTGATGGTCATCTCTAGAAATACGTAATGCATAGTCAAACTCATACGGTCAAAGTTAATGTGATAGAAGACTATGAGTAATTCGGACCTACTATGACGCACTCCGTAATTAGTATAACGGTTTTTCTTACATGTACATTGAAGGTGCACGTTAAAGTTGTTTAACCAAAAGTTTTGGAGATATATCCTTGAAAATGGAAGAACAAAGGAAGTTTTTCATTTTCTACTGTCATATTTTTTGCTAAACTTTTTCTTTACAGAACATGACACGTGTTCGAAAAATCACTAATTAACACTCTCTGAAGACTCTATTCAAAGTTTCCTTATTTACCGGTTCCATTTTTTGTCATCACAGACATTTGTTTATCTTTTTATATTAAAAATATATATTGTTGACGAGTATGGCTCATCTGTCATCAATAACAATACGATTAGATAAAGGCAAACAGACAATCGGGATCACCAATTCTTATTTCAGACCGTCATATCCGTCTGAAATCTTCAGACGGATACCATTTCCTCTTACAAATGACCCATCAAGGGCAAGTGGGGTGAGCACATGGGGGTGGCCCACCTTATCCCCTCTACTCATATTGTTAGAGGTCTTCACCGTTTGAAGATCCGACCCGTCTTAAGCAAGACTTACTCAATCGGGATAGAGGGACTTGTATATACCTCAACCATGTTTAAATAAGTTTAATCATTTAGCTTCAACTATCAAATTGTAGTTGTCTATTAGATTTGCCAAATTAAAGGTCACAGATTTTCATTCAAGATGGACACTCTCCGTCACAAGGTGAAGACGGATAATGTCCCTCTTACAATATGCAACTGTCACCAACCATGGGGTGCTCAATGTCCCCTCCACTTGCCCTCCCACCTACCTTATTATGAGATGAACATTATCCGTCTTCAGCTTGTAACGGACACTCTCCGTCACAAGCTGAAGACGGATAATGTCCCTCTTACAATATGCAACTGTCACCAACCATGGGGTGCTCAATGTCCCCTCCACTTGCCCTCCCACCTACCTTATTATGAGATGAACATTATCCGTCTTCAGCTTGTAACGGATAGTTCTCATCACAAGCAAGACGCTTTGATTAAAAATAGTAAGGTATCATCTTAATTTTTGATTGCCTTCTTGTCTACTAAAGGAGCAAGAATTACGCCGCCTACATTCACAGGGAAAGAATGAACAAAGACACAGAGTGCAACTCGATCAATTGCCCGATCTGTTCAAGTTTTATCCGGGGAAAACTTCAAAAAGACGATCTTACTTCCATCAGGGGTCTGAGCCTCTGAGGTACCCTAGGACCTAGGGTGACCCTCTTCTTAGAGAGGGTCTTAAATACAACTTCTAATATATAAGATAAAAGATAACCACGTGAGATTTTGTTTAAATCGTCTCACCAAAACGTGCATTGGTATGTGCGTTGAATAACGGAGGAAGTATAATCTCCCAGACATTCTCATGTAAGGTTGCATACACTCCAAAGAAACAGGGAAACAACTACGAAAAAAAAAAAAAAAAAAAAAAAAAAAAAAAAAAAAAAAAAAAAAAAATTTAAACATAACCGCGTCAAAATGTCGACCGACCCTAGGAAAAAAACAAGGGCAACTACAATTTCTTACAAATATTCTACAATAATTAACCGCAGGTCTCGTAACCGAGCGAGAATAATTAATGCTAGGGCGTCACCGTGTGGTACAGAATTAAGCGTAAGCATGTTGTGTATGATGGTGTGTTGCATGAGACAATTTGTTGAAGATGAGCTCAAGATCAGGAGCATTGAAGTATCCATTTTTCGGCGGGTCAACCGTTTTCCGACTATAAAACCTCTTCTTTTTCGGTGGAGGAGGCGGTCCAGCCGCCACCGGAATACGACAATCCTCGTCCTTTGGTGTCATACATTTGTAACTTATATCATAATCATAACCGTAACCGTAACCGTAACCATAATCACCCTTATCTACCTCCATAATAATAATACTCGCTTTCGCTAAATACAGGTGGGTAGCTTTACAACTCCGAAAAAAAAACACAAATTAAATGAGATTTATAATAGATGGTAGGAATGCAGGATAAATGTATAAGGTTGGATTAATGTGGAGAAGTGTAGAAGTTGCTAGGTTAGTATAAAGTTATTAAAAAGTGTTGGACAGATGTCATTAGTTTAAAGTGTGTTTAGTCTTACGTGGTAGGGAACACGTGGTCTAGTTGTTTACCTAGTGTTGTGGTTTTAGGTTCCAAAGCGTCAACTTGTGACGGACACTATCCGTCACAAGCTGGAGATAAATAGTGTTTTTCTCGCAATAAGACTAGTGGTGGGAGAGCAAGTGGGGGAAATGGAGCACCAATAGTTGGTGCTACTTGCATATTGTGAGAGGGGCACTATCCGTCTCCAGCTTATGACGGATAGTGTCCGTCTTTAGGTTCAATGGTTCAAATATTTGGACCCAATTTTATTACACGTTTTAATTACAGTTAAAAGCGGATAATGTTTCTCTTATAAAATTTAAGTAGATAGTGTAAGTAGATGAGAAATGGATACCTTCGCTTGCCCTCCCACTTACATTTTGTGAGAGGATCGTCATTATCCGTCTTCAACTGTAGACGGATAGTGACCGTTTACAATGAGATAGACTGCAATTTTATATATGTGAGGTTGGTGGCTGTCTTATGATTCGTAAAAAGCTTGTAACGGATTAAATATCACACATGAATAGATAAGATAAAATTATAGTCTCGAGAGAATCACAATTGATTTGTTTTTATCTACCATATAGGTGATATTTGACCCGTCATAAACTTATAACGGATAAATTTGTGTTAATCTAATCTGAAGTGAATTTATATAATACGCCGTCATGGAGTTAGAATTTGCACTTATAACGGACTAAAAAAAGCAATTGGGTGAATAAGTAATGACATACAATAATGTGGAAATTTTTTTGATGCTTCTAAAAAATGTGAGATTTTCATTTTCCAACGACGGCGAGCGTTTTTGCTAGCTCTCCCATCTTCACCACTGATAATACGAAATATGTAAATCGTCCTCGAAATAGTTGAGCGATCCAAATAAAAAATGATGTAACAACGTAATCCAAATAACTTTATAGTTATCAGTTTAGAAGTTAGGTTATTAAAATGGGTTGGGTTTTTTACTTCGTATACTGGGTTGCGAAACGTCGTCGACGTTTTATAACGAATCGTCAACGTTTTTTAAAAAAAAAAGACCATACTACCCTTACCTTCTCTCCATCACTACTCCCTCTTTGAACCTTTGTCTCTCTAACTCCCCTTTACCCCGACACAATACCACCACCACCGCCGCAGCCACCGCCGCACCACTGCACCACCACAGCAACGACATTTATCGATTATCCTCTCAATCTCCTTGTCATTCTCAAGTAAGTCGGTTTTTCTTTTGAATTAGTTTAGAATTAGTTTGTATAATTAGGTTAGTAATGTTTGTATTGTTTTAATTCTTGTTATTCTATTAATTCCCTTCAAAATTCTTGTTAATTCTATTAATTTCCCTTCTTGAATCTTGTTTACTTTGATTTGTAAATTACAAAAACCATTTGTTTTGTAACTTGGTTTGTCGATGCATTCGTTGTTGTTGTTGTTGTTGTTGTTGTTGTTGTTGTTGTTGTTGTTGTCGTGTTTGTTGGTGTTGGTTGTTGTCGTAAGATGGGAGTATTCGTGTTTGGTGTAGAGGGTGTTAACATGGTTGAGGGGAGGGATGATGAGACTCATCGTCTCAAATGGAATGGGACGTTGATATTCAACGTCTGAAAGGGAAGGAGATGAGCAGTTTGTTCGTCTAGTATGGGAGGGGACGAAGATATTGGGCGTCTGGTATGGACTGGACCAAGATATTGGGCGTCTGGAATGGACTGGACCAAGATATTGGGCGTCTCATATGGGAGGGGACGACCAAATTCATTGTCTGTATGGGGAAGGGACGAAAATATTGGGTGTCTGTTATGGTCTGGACCAAGATTCTGGCCGTCCTCTATTGGGTTGGACGTGATTTGTGGGGGTTTGTTCCTGGCTTGGACGTTGGGCTTCAATGTCTGGCCCAAGCTCGGACATTGAAGTTCAACGTTCGTCCATGGTTCGGACTTTTTAATTTCTTTTTGACCGTTAATTTCGTATTTAATTGAGTATTTTATATTTATTTTGTACTAAAAGTTGTTTAGTTGTATATATCTAACGCTTTAATATCGAATTTGCAGATGGCAGATAGCGGAGATGACATTTTGACTTTGTCGGACCGTACGAGAAACCGAAGAGTGACATCATCTAAACATCGCAGCCCCTTTCCGTTACCGCCACGTCATAGTCGGGCAAAGGGTGTCCACATTAGCCCTACCCCTGACGCTGCCCCCGGCCCCGCTACGAGCGAGGTTGGATTCCCGAGTGCGTTTTTTAGGGAACCAATAGCCGATGCCCGTTCTGAGGAGGAGGAGAAGGAGGATCATTTTGATGTATCGGTTCAGGATGACGAGGAGGAGGAGGATGACTCTCGG
>VHZZ01000006.1:156509-178995 GCA_009801015.1 Silene noctiflora
AAAAGGCGAAAACTACATTTAAAAATCCGATCCATGAAGGGACATTGAATTTCAATGTCCGTCACCAGCACGGACATTGAAACTCAAGGTCCACTCCATGAGTAGATGATGAATCCCCACGTCCGGTCCATGGGCTGACGACCAAAACCCACATCCTCTGCATGGGCTGACGAACAAATCCCTTGTCTGGCCCAAAACTGACGAGACAACCCAACCTCCAACCTTAAATCATACGACCCAATTCATCGTCCCTGCCCATACCCAACGGCCCAACTCAACGTCCCTCCCCAACTAGACGGCCCAATGTTTCGTCCTTCTCCATACCAGACGGCCCAACACTTCGTCCCAGCCCATTATAGACATCTACATTCAACGTCTTGGTCCATTTCAGACAAGAAATCTCGTCGTCCAAGACATAAACAAACGTTTACATTCAATGACTACGATTACGCAATTTGTTCATAACTCGATTAATTAATTCATACTATTTCGATTAAAACTAGGCAAGGCAATGTTCAATTCAAACGAAAAAAATTACAATTGAATTCGATTAAAAAGTTTTGAATTAGTTAACTTACCGATGATTCGT
Source organism: Silene noctiflora (assembly GCA_009801015.1). Lineage (NCBI taxonomy): Eukaryota > Viridiplantae > Streptophyta > Magnoliopsida > Caryophyllales > Caryophyllaceae > Silene > Silene noctiflora. Next base: position 157,099 of record VHZZ01000006.1, read on the forward strand.
CATTATTAATTGATTTAGACGGTTCATTGTTTGACATTGAATCGGAGTTTGATTAACAAGTCTTCATTTTTTTTTTAATTTGGTTGTTAGGAGGATTTTGGGAGAAAATAGGGTAGAGAGAAAGTGAGAAAAGGGTAGTGAGCGTCTTTTTTAAAAAAAAATGTCGACGATTTGTTACAAAACGTCGACGACGTTTCGCAGCCCCCTTCGTATATTGTCTTGGTATGAGTCATTTCTTTTTCTCATTTAAAATTACATTATTTTAAACAAATAATTAACTGAGACGGAATTTAAAACCAAATAAGATCGATTTTTAGAGATGGGGTTCGGTTAATAATTTTGTCGGACCTTGAAGTTTGGGCCGACGCAAGTCTACAGGTGAGCCTCATGCTTGGAGTACCATCAAGGCATTGATCCGTTGAGTCATTTAGGGAATATGAAAAAAGAAATTTGATGAGTATGTGTAGAGATGGCCAGCACGGGCTAACCCGGACCGACCCGCCCTGTTTAGGCATACAACACACAGCCCAACCCGACCTGACCCGCCTCCCCTCCCTGGCCTGGCCCGGGTCATGAATCCTAGGCCCGCCCCGCCCTTGGCCTGCCTATTTAGATAAAAAAAATAATTACACATGTCCGCCAGCCCAACCCGCCCACGGGCCTGGCCCAGGTCAAACATTCTTCCAGCCCGGCACGACCAAGCCTGCCATCCCCCCTGGCCGGTTCAGGGTCTGACCAGAGCAGCCCGGCCCGGAACCCGGCCCGAGGACACCTCTAAGTATGTGAGCATGTGACATTAATAGCGCTATTAGAAATTAAAATAGCACGCATAATTCAAAATCATAATTTTTCAAATGCATTATACATCCATTATATCATCGTTATGACACTAACAAAAAACCATACATTCACATATGATTGCGTAGTAGTGTTCGTGTTACCTAATGAGAAATAAATATAACAACTATAATTTTAAGGTTTTGGCGCTCTGATAATATGTTTGATGAACCATTTCAACCAAAACCTTAAGAATAAGGTAATGGTTGAGGCTCAATTATTATAATTATTTCCTATTACGTTCCCACACTCGAATGTCCATTGAGCTTGAAGAGTGGTTAGAGGCTTAGAGCACAGACTCTTTCATACCATGTGCTGAAAGTCACTTGTGAGATATAACCTTTTGGTCACCAGGTTCTGATACTATGTTAGATGTACCACCTTAACTCAAACCTTAAGGTAATGATTGACCCAGCTATTATAATTATTTTCTATTATTACCAATCTTAGCTATCAATGGCGAAGCCATGATTTATAAATACCAAAGCGAAAAATTGAAGTAGAGAGAATGAGAATTATTATTATGTGAAGTAAAATAGTGAAAAATTCAACTAAAAACTTCAAAAGTTTTATCCTTCAATAGGATTGAGTATTTCTAGTTTTGTCCAATCTAGTCGTCAAGTGTCACGATTTGAGTTTTGGTTAAAAATTCTAAACTACGAACTTCAAAATGAACTTCAACATTAATATCCTCTACTTGATACACAACTTCCAAAACCAATGAGTCTCCTGAGTCACGGGGAATGGGCAAAATGGCACTAGGACGTAAATATGAAAGTCAGAATGCAAACCATGGAGGTCTTTCTCCAGTGGAGAGAAATCTCGTACACCTGGAAAACAATAATTGCAGATAAGAAACTCATAGCCAAGAAAAGCGAGTAAGTATATAAGAAGCGATAAAGATATCACCCTGAATAACCCTCTAACCAACAACATCTTAGAAGACCAAATTGAGATGAGCACAACACAAATTGGATGAAATGTTACCACCACTTGTTCGCCATTATTATTCCACCACTTATCTTAACACTACAAGAGCAAAAAGACCTAAAGAAAAATTTATTCAAACGCCAAAAGAGAAGTAAATTAAAACAATAGTAAAAACATTGAGAAAACCATTATCATTAACACGAGTACATGATTCATAAGTTTGATTGTCACTGCCACCAACACCACAGACACCGAAAACCCATACCAACATCACCATGAATAACTTATACACGTAACCATTAACCAATCCAAGAAGTCAGGAACATCACATGCAAACCAACACATTTTTAAAACTACACTTCTTAGAAAAACAAATCAAAGAAAACACATATTAATCCAACCTAGATGTCAAAATGATCGAGTAAAATAATTACAATACGACATGTCAGATTCAAAACTTATTACGGTAATAACTAAACAGACCTTATGAATCCTTAGACTACTAAAAAACCCTATATTACACAATTGTTTATATAAGTTGTCGGTCAGTCTTACAAAAATATATAAACGAGTTCGGTTTACTACTTCGTAGCTACCTTTCCACTTATATACCATGATTTCTCGATAACACCGGTTAAATCCGTTCTCACTCGTTACTCCGTATCTGCATAAAACCGTCTCACAACCGACTAACCCCATCATCATTGCTTATCCAAGAAGTGGTATTGGTTTGGTATGCGTATGCCCATTGCCCACAGAAAACATCAGCAATACGTTCACCACAACTGAACCCCACATCATATTAGCATCAGTTGCTCATTCATCCCCAATTTATGATCCATGAAACCCTAATTTCAGTTTTCCCCCATTACCATGAATTTTACATGATTCTCTTTATTATCATCCTTCATCAACATTTAATCCAATCACTCCCATAACAAAATCTTCCAATTTTACTATTAAAATTACATCTCTACGTTTTGTAATCTGGGTTTCTGCCAATTTCATCAAAAATCAATAAAAATATGATCTTTTCTAAACTGGGTCGTTCTTTATCTCGTTCATCTCGAACAAAGGTATTATCTTTTGTTAATTTTTTCACTTTATGGTATGATTCTTAAGTGGGTTTTTATTTGGGTATTTGTTTCGTGATTAAAGTTTCGAGCTTTAATAATCTCGAGGCAATTTTCATTTTGGACCATTCGGAAATAACCTCTTTGTGTTGCGTTAAGCTACTGCCTAACCTGTAATTTGTTGGGAGTCCTTGAGGCACTAGGGTTAGTATTGTTATTGCTGTTATTGATTATAGTTTCGTGCTTTAATCTCGTCGTAATTTTCATTTTGGGTCATTCGGAAATAGCCTTTTTGGATTGCTAGTACAAGGGTAAGTCTGCGTACATCCGACTCCCTTATCCGGCAATTTGCAGGAGTGTCTAGTGGTACTCGATTAATGTTATTGTTGCTGTTGATTAAAGTTTTGAACTTTAACCTCGACCGAATTTTTAAATTGGGTCATTGGGAAAGCGCCTCTTTAGATTGCTAACACGAGCACAAGTCTGCGTACATCCGACTCCCTTATTCCACAATTTGCAGGAGCCCCTCGCGGTACTTGACAAATGTTATTGTTGTTGATTAAAGTTTTGAGCTTTAATCCCGACGCAATTTTCATTTTGGGTTATTTGGAAATAGCCTCTTAGGATTGCTAACACCGAGTAAGACTGCTGCGAACGTCCTACCCCTTGCCCCGTAATTTGAAGGAGTCCTCTAGGCGGTGGGGTAGTGTTGTTGTTATGATGATGATCAACGTTTGTGATTTATCTGGTTAATTTGTGATGGCAGAATCTCATCAATGGCTGTTTGAATAATGGGAGGTCAGTGTTGATTGATGGAAGTGTATTAAGAGGTCCATATGTTCATAAATTGGATTCCAATTTAGGGACATTTAGGAGTTATTTGGCTGCCATTGCAGCTAACAATAAAGGTATTTTATCGGATGCGAAATACGTTCTTGGAAATCCTAGACTTTGCAGATTTTTATCCAGTGAAACCCCGAAGAAGAAAAGTAAGTTTTCTTTTGTTTGATAATGGGAACATTTAAGATTCCATTTCGATGGTTGGGATCGTGTTATGTTTGATTATATATTTATGTAATGAAGCAATTTAATGTTTGCAGATTATGAGAACTTTTATCCAAAGGGGAAGAAGGAGAATCCAAAAGCGAAGGAGGGTGGTGAACAGAAATCGGAGTCCAAAGGTATATTAACGTTGTTTTTCTGTAGCTGAAGGCGTGTGAGCGTGTCTGTATTTTGATTGCCTGTCATGGAATTGCAAAAGGAAGTATTTTTCTTGCTGTGGAGCAACATAAAAGATAGCTAATTTATGGCTAGGAGGAACTTTGTACCGTCAGTTGTTATGACCCAAGTCCTGAATGAGGGCAAATTGGAAAATAAAGCTAGCTAATTCACGCTTAACCATTGTAAGGAAATGCAATTTTGTTAAACCGGTTTGTGTTAGGTTGCTGACTCATTTTCTGCTGTTTTGAGCAGTTGTTTAGTGTGAAGGTTTTGCCATTGAGCATATATGACCCATAGTCGAGTTTGCTTAAGTCAGTTGGATAAAAGACCTACAGCTTAAGTGGCTTTAGGGCACTTACTTTTGTTTGTCAGTTGATCCTTGAAATGAACGAGCAGGTGTTGACCTGTCACCTTTGCACAATGATATATTGGAATTACTTAATAAAATAAACTAAATGATGTTGAGACACACATGACTGCAAGTCCTAGTTGTGAAATCTGCATCCTCTTGAGCAGTATTGATATGACATTTTAGATTCAGTGTGACATATTTCTGAGGATCCGATGAGTTAAGTCTTAGTCAGGATACGCTCTCGTTAGTGCCTGCTTAACTGGCAATACAAGATTGTACTTTATCTTTTTACAAATGAGCTCTAAGCTAGAAATCATTTAATGTTTAGGAGAATTAATTTCAGGTTCTGCAAAGCTTAAATTATTCCGTGCTTTTGATCTGGATAGCCTATGTGCAATGTTTCAATATCTTGAGAGGATAAACTCCGTGCTTCAAGAGCTTACATCCTCTTCTCAGGGCTTGAGGTCTGTAGTGATTGATTAAGGCCAATGTAACTTACAGCCTCTCATTTCCTTGACCAAGGTCTCTTGTTCAGCTTTGAACTTCCCATTTTTCGATTGCATGCAAATAGAATGTGACATAAAGACCATAAAGTTATTACTCTATATTATTGTGAAGTCTAGGGACCACAAGTCCACAGCGATATTTTAAAAGGGTGAGAGGATATGTACGGTAGTGAAGTATTGGCATAGCTTTGGTCATTCAAATAAATCTAGTGATTATAGGCAAGGTCCCTCTGCCCCTAGCCGCCTAGCCTTAAGTAATTATTTTATTGGTAATGGCATAGCGAAAAGCAACATGGACGAAATGTTAAACATGGTTTTGTTTGGTTGTCTTTAAGGTGGTGTTAGAGTGCAGAAGGTTTTTATAACTAAATTTCCCTGAGATTTTTCTGTGGAATAATGAAAATCTGGATATGCATCAGTTATGCACTGCGTCATTATTTTATTAACCATCTTTCTTGCATGCTGTCCCTTTCGAATTTCTGAATGTTTGTTGATGGTCTGTGGGTCTGTGGTTTTGTAATTACTTGAATTTAGTTCCGTTTGCCTAGAGTTTTTGCATTATTTAACTGATTGAACTTTCATTGCTTTTTTACTCCAGAAGAGTCAAACACAAACACAGATGATCAAGGAAATATCTTTGAAACCTTTATGAAGCAATTTCAGAATATGATCGCACCGTTGTTGATACTAGGGCTCTTTTTGTCTACATTCTCATTCGGCTCTCGTGAACAGCAGCAGGTAATTGGTAAATAGTTACTTTTGCACACTAACTGATCTTGTATAATGAGATTCTTTTTACATATGACAATCAAAGATGATCATGCTTTGTAGTAAATCCTTCTACTGGAAGTTCGAGATTATTCTGTATGTAGTATCATTATCAACTGAACAAGGGATCTTATTAGCAGTGTATGTAGAGTTATTTGTTTCTCTGAGACTAGTTTAGTTTATTTCGAGTATGAATCAGTGAAGTGGTTGCCAACTATGTTAGTTTACATTTCTCCTTTAGTTGGGTCTCGCGTCGATATTGCACACCTTGGCTCTTTAGTTTACGCAATAAACATTAAATGGTTCAATAAATACTTGCGTCCGACAATCCAACACGTACCCACGCCCAAACTCCTACACGTAGGTGTGTTCAACACTCCAACACAGACCTGTTTTTCCCCAGGTAATACCTTTTGATGCATATAAGGCACATATTCTTTCAATTTAGAATCCATTTTGTTTGCATTAAAGACCAAGTTGTCTAGTACCGTACACGTGCTTGATTGGTTTGGCATCAATGTGAAATAATGCGGCTCATGGACAGCCTGAGTAGTAAAGAGGGGAAAATGCTAATTTTGTATTAACGTTTTCGTTGATGAACAGAACACTTCTAGCATCAGTGTAATTTTTGTTGTTGAAAGATACTCCCTCCGTCCCGGTCATTTGTTGTCCTTTTCCATTTTGGGGTGTCTCAGTCATTTGTTGTCCTTTCTATTTTAGGATTGCATTTGATGAGTAATTTGATTTTTCACCTTCAATTTAGTCCACTTGTCATGTTATAATTGACTCCCTCCTCTTTCCTTGGTCTTTGTGCCAAAACCAAAGGACAACAAATGACCGGGACGGAGGGAGTAGATCTTTACTGTTTTCGTCTCTTGTTAATCTTAATAAAAAAGACAGTGCTGTGTAAACATTGTGCCGTAGTTTATACTTGATTTGTTGGTTTTGAATCATACTTCACATTGACTTGAATAAACCACATCATTTGTAGGTCGTAGTCGTAGGACTTCAAAGTCGAGTTTCCCTTTCTGCTTGAGATGCCTTTTGATCTGCGGGATACTTGTGTGTTTATTTATAACTTGTAATTCTGGTATTTGTGGCCTGTATTATCTGTTTTCTCTTTCCTTAGTTTAGCGCTGCTACTTCATAGATTAGTTTTTATTGGCATTAGCTTAAAGATGTGTTTACTGTCTTGCAGATTAGTTTCCAGGAATTCAAAAATAAGCTGCTGGAACCCGGTCTTGTTGATCGTATAGTTGTCTCGAATAAATCAGTTGCTAAAGTGTATGTAAGGAGCACTCCACGAAATCAGTTGAGTAATGATTCAGTTCAAGGGCCTGTCAGTGGCACTTCGGGCCAGTATAAGTACTATTTCACCATTGGAAGTATAGAGTCTTTTGAGGAAAAGTTGGAGGAAGCCCAGGAAGCCTTAGGAATCGACTCCCGTGATCATATACCTGTGACATATGTGAATGAAGTGGTTTGGTATCAGGAGCTGTTCAGATTTGCACCGACACTTCTGATTCTAGGGTCACTTCTGTTCATAAGCAGGAAAATGCAGGGTGGACTAGGTGTTGGTGGTGGAGGTGGAAAAGGAGCTCGTGGAATATTTAGCATTGGAAAAGCTCAAATCACTAAAGTGGACAAGAATGCCAAAAACAAGGTTGGTTCATTCTTTCCCAGTCTTATTATAAAACTTTATCATGAGATTGACCCATTTAATTATGTAGGTATTCCGTGATTTCAATTTTTTTCGGTATCCATTTGTCGAGTATTAATGGGTATATGGCCAATATAGGTAAGGTTTTGGTCAGATGGGTTATGAACTTACTTAGGGTAGCCTTTTGTACAGTTGAAGCTTTCGGTGTTAGTTTTTATACTGTTACGTTTCCCATGGTTACAACTTTTAGTAATTGTTTCAGGTTTTCTTCAAAGATGTTGCTGGTTGTGATGAAGCCAAACAAGAAATTATGGAGTTTGTTCACTTCCTGAAGAATCCTAAGAAGTATGAAGATCTAGGTGCTAAAATCCCTAGAGGTGCTCTTTTAGTTGGTCCTCCAGGAACTGGAAAGACGCTGTTGGCCAAGGCAACTGCTGGGGAATCCGGTGTACCCTTCCTATCCATAGCCGGTTCCGACTTTATGGAGATGTTTGTCGGTGTGGGACCCTCCAGGGTTAGAAACCTATTCCAAGAAGCAAGGCAATGTGCACCTAGTATAATATTCATTGATGAAATTGATGCCATAGGCCGAGCAAGAGGACGTGGAGGCTTTGGGGGTTCAAATGATGAACGTGAAAGTACCCTTAATCAGCTGCTGGTTGAGATGGATGGGTTCGGGACGACTACTGGAGTAGTTATCCTTGCTGGCACAAATAGGCCTGATATTTTGGATAAGGCTTTATTGAGGCCTGGTCGATTTGATCGACAGATCACCATTGACAAGCCCGATATTAAAGGTCGTGAACAGATCTTTCAGATCTATTTAAAAAAGATTAAGCTTGATCACGAACCGTCATATTATTCAGAAAGACTTGCAGCATTGACTCCTGGATTTGCTGGGGCTGACATAGCAAACGTATGTAATGAAGCTGCATTGATTGCTGCCAGGAATGAAGGAGCACTGGTTACAATGCAGGATTTCGAGTCGGCAATTGATAGAGTTATTGGTGGCCTTGAGAAGAAAAATAAGGTAAACTTCTAGTTTTGATAAATGCCGGCAATTTACATCTTATAATGCTATATTGCTATGTGACAGTTTTACACATGAGACTTAATCAAAATTTATACTCCGTTTATGTTACTCGTGTAGTCATAGGGTTAATGAGTTGGTCTCATATGTAAAACCATCGCATATAATTTTTTGTGTTGATTATGGTCTATGTTACGCATACTTGTTTAGAAGTGTCCGACATTGGTGCATGTCCAGGGGCGGAACCAGCTTATATTTTCTAGGGCTATAGCCCTAGATAAAAATTTAAATAAAATTAAGTGAACTAATATGACATTAGTGATGAGTAGCTTGGATGGTTGGGGATTTGTCTTCCAGTTAGTCGAGCCGGGTTCAAATCTCACTGATGGCATTTTTTTCGGTATCTTTTTTTATAGACTTGTCAGGAAGAGCTTACATTATTTGTTTTATTGTATATGTAAGTTGATTTCATCCAATTTCCGATACATGCCCATTCACAAACTCCTATATTATTTATTTATCATTCAAAATCCAATTTTGTTGAACAATCTATTATACATATTTACCTTATTATATCGAGTAATCATCAAGTGTGTTTTATTGTATCAATATAAAATATTTAATTGATAAAAATATCGTAAACTATAGAAATAAGAGTTTTTCAAACTGTATTTTACAAATTTTTGTTATTGGTTTTTTTTATAGATAGGGTATGTCACAATCACTGGAGGAGTGAGGGGTAGGAGGTTCTAAATCCCGCAGGCGTATAAAATTTTTGAAGTTTTTAGTTCAAATTTTCATTTTTTTTCGATTCTATCTTATATCATTACCCGTTTACCTCGTTGAAATTTTTCTCCCCCGCTAGCAAATTACAGGTTGCATACTTTTTAACCAATCGATTTAGTTAATCTATCAATAATCTAGCCCTAGATGCATTTTATTCCTAGTTCCGCCCCTGTGCATGTCCAAGTGTCGGACTTGGCTAAGAAAATACACATTGATTGGCTTAAAATAAGGTGTCTAGGTGTCATACCCATATATCCCAGTGAAGTCAGTGAGTTTCGGACATGAATACACGAGGGAATAGCAGAATCATAACAATATTATGGTCCATTCTTCGCAAGTTGTTGAGAATTTCTTGTTCTGACGATGGTCTTCATAGGTTATTAGCAAGGAGGAAAGACGAACAGTTGCTTACCATGAATCAGGCCATGCTGTTACTGGTTGGTTCTTGGAACATGCAGAGCCTTTATTAAAGGTCACTATAGTTCCCCGAGGCACAGCAGCATTGGGTTTTGCACAGTATGTTCCAAATGAAAACCTTCTCATGACCAAAGAGCAGTTGTTTGACGTAACTTGCATGACTTTAGGTGGCCGAGCAGCCGAACAGGTAACCATTTGTCCATCTGAAGAAAACAAAAATTTACTATATTCAGTTGGGTTTTGTGTCGTCTCTTGTGTATTAGATAATTCCTACTCTCCTATGAGACGGTCTTATAGTTTACACCTGGCTCAATGATAACATCAAATTTTATTTGGACATCCTATATGAGGTTAAGTTTATTGGGGTTGCTTACAGATAACACCGTTTTCTATTCACCGTCTTATTATAAGATGCGCAATTCAGCTGATATAAATGCTTTTATTTTACTATGTGCTACAGAGTAGTAGTTTAGGAACGTACAAACGTAATTTTCTTAGTACTTCGGGTTAATCTCTAATACTCCGTCCGACAGGTACTGTTAGGAAAAATCTCAACTGGCGCTCAAAACGACTTAGAGAAGGTCACCAAAATGACTTACGACCAAGTTGCTGTCTACGGGTTCAGTGACAAAGTGGGTCTCCTCTCTTTTCCTCAAAGGGATGACGGGTTTGAAGTGATGAAACCCTACAGCAACAAAACCGGAGCTATCATAGATGAAGAAGTCAGGGAGTGGGTCAACAAGGCTTATGAACGGACAGTACAATTGGTCGAGAAACACAAGGAGCATGTGGCTCAAATTGCAGACCTCCTACTCGAGAAAGAAGTCTTGCATCAAGAAGACTTGCTTAAAGTCCTAGGTGAAAGACCTTTCAAGCCAGCTGAGCCTACCAACTACGATAGATTTAAGCAAGGTTTCCACGAAGAAAGCGGCAAGTCTAGTAAGGCTGCTGAGGATCAGACATCATCAGAAGACAATGGTTCTACCATCATTCCTAATGTGGTTCCGACATAATAACTTAGGGATACGAGTAGTTGTTTGTTTTGTAAATGAGTCGGAATTATTTATCCTGCCTTGATGAGATTCAAAAGGTGTATGATGAAATTTTGCCCATTGCTGCCTTGATCAGATGTTGCATGTTAACACCACGGACTAGTAAGGGCTCTCGCCCCTTAAATAAGAGTGAATGTTTTGATTCTCGACATGGAATGTTTCCTTGAGAGTTGAGACGGGTACCCTTCACGAATTTTTACGTTCAAAAAGAGATTGCGCCAATTATTGATGGACATAAGGAATCAGAAAAAATAATTCTATATCGCGATTATAAATTGATTAAGATGACAAGCAGATTTGCTAATCTTCTGTCTCAATCTGCTTGTACTGTCATTATAGTTTAATTCATCCTTAACAACTGGATAATGTTCATTATTATTTATTTATTAACATCGTGATAAGATTCCAAATTATATTAGCAATATTAAAATACATCGCAAAATAGTAAATGTTGCGCAAAATCATATTTTTGGGTGCAAATCGGATTAGAATAAAAATTCTCAAACATTTTCCCTCCAAAAGGAATCTCCTTAAATAAGGAAACAAGTTTTTTTTTTTTTTTTTATCATATAATCTTTTATTCACTATAATATTTTTTTGAACTAAATTATATTCATTTAATTATAATAAAACAAAATTGGCATATAAATCTAAAAATTTGTATGTGAAAAACCTATAAATTGATATTATTAGTTTCTTATAAAAAAAAACTTAACATTTACTTAATTAGTATAAAAAAAACTATGAAATAATTTTATTAATTTCATGAAAACAAAATTCATTAAAACTATTTGAGAAAATATAAATTGAAATTATTAGTACGGAATATGTGGTAAAAAAGTTTCATTAAAATACATAATTCATCACTCTCTGTCTCTACTCAATTCTTTTGATTATTTTTTCATTTCATTTTTTATTTTCATATTAATATATGATAAATTAATTATGTGTCAATTTAAGATCTATAAATAATACATTATTATAAAATAAATTATCTATATATACCATGCATGCATGCACGAGATCCATACTAGTTAATTATTAATGCGGTAATAGTTATTTGTAAAATCGTCTCACCTAAGCATTTGTGATATTATATGCAAGATTTTAGATTTCACAAATTCTCATTTGTGACGGAGATACCCGTCACAAGCTTGTGACGGGTACCATTTTGTCTCACAAAATGCCCAAATAGAGGAGAGAGGGAAGCACATAGGGGTGCCCCCACCTTATCCCCTCTATTCGTTTTGTGAGTGACATTATCCGTCTCTCGGATCCGACCCGTCACAAGCAATACTTGCTGTTTAGATTTATAAATTGAAGCATATAAAGATCTTGATGAGTAATTTGTGTTGCACTTTGTAGTTTACTTTTTGCTTGGGAAAGCTACAACCGAAAGTTGATAAAAAAAGTGGATCCATATTTTCTGATTTATCTTTATTTCTACTTTGTTAAGGAAGAGATGGACGTCGGCACAGCTAGTAAAGGCGCTCGCTCTCGCTAAACAAAAAAATGATGTTTTGGTAGAAAATTTCTAATTTTTTATCTAATTTATTCTATTTACCTCGGTAGTTAATCCCGACTCTGGTACTGTCTGTTATGTCGATTCTCAAGTGACTTACTCATACCCATATGTGAAACAATATTAATGTATAATTAGTATAGATCCCGTATAATGCATGCGCGGTATGTAGAGTTTTTATTTTTTTAGTGTATTATTTATAATTTTTTAAATTTGCACCTCATTAATATTTAATATTTCACTCCATTGTATGTTGATATGAAATAAATAAATTGAAATAGAAAACTAATCAAAAATAATTAAGTTAAGTTGAGATTTTTTTTTAAATGAATTTGTTTTTATTACGATTCTAATAATAAGTATGTATCAAGTTATTCTCTTCATTAATAATTATTTCATTACTGAAAAATTTAACAACTTACGGTTTATAATTTAATATCAATCTTATTTTATTTTAATGAAAAAATCATAATTATAAATTGAGAAGATAATAATGTTATGAATTTTTTTTTACTTATTACCTTATTTATTTAAATGCCTTTTTGAAGGGACAACTAAAAGAGTTTTTATTATTTTAGTAGTAAAGAGGATTAATCTATATATTTACTCGGTATATATTGTTACTCGTATATGATAATTGTGAATATTTTTATATATGTTTTATCTTTTTTTTTTTTCACTTCTAGAAGTAATTACACAGAAATTTCGTTTAGGTCTTTGTGACCCTCACTTGTTTATTACATTCACATGTATTTTGCTTTCCCACTGAGCACCAAAAAATATAAACAATTCAGACGGACACTATCTGTCTAAAGCTGAAGACGGATAATATCTCTCTCACAAAATATAAGTGGATAGTGCAAGTAGTTGAGAAATGGATACGTCCACCTACCCTTCCACTTGCATTTTATGAGTAGGTCAATATCCGTCTTTCAGTTTTAGACAGATAGTCGCCGTTTACCATCAAAAGAAATGTATAAACAAAGTACTCGACAGTCCACTTTGACGAAGTACGTAAACACGAGTTCCAGAAACATTTATTATTCAAATCGTCTCGTTTGTGACGAGTACTATCCGTCACAAGCTGAAAACGGATAGTGTCCCTCTTATAATAAGGCAAATGAGAAGACAAATGAGGGGAATGGAGCACCCTATAGTTGATGTCACTTGCATATTATGAGAGAGATACTATCCGTCTTCAGCTTGTGACGAATAGTGTCCGTTTCTATGGAGAATTTGCGTCTATTATTACACATTCCATTCTTTATAGTACGTCGTCGGTGAGGATTATTCTTTGACTAATTACACACGTTACTACCTAATTTGCCTTGATCATTAAAAGTCGATTTCTTTTTTAAGGTAAGAAAACTGGGTTGATATTTTTTTATTTTTTTTTACGATCACTAGGTCTCGTGAGAGACCGTCTCTCACTAATTTAGTGAGAGACATAATAGGAAAATAGAAAAGCAGGTCTCTCAATAACGCTATTGAGAGACCGTCTCTCAGAAGTTTTTGTGTTTTACGATAAGGTAAGAAAACTAGGTTGATACTCTAGAATATAACTAACGTATCTCATCCTCTCTTTCAAGATATTCAAAATCTAAACTAAAAGGTCGATTTTTATCTATAAAACTCATTTTAAATTATAAAATTGATAAAATCTCGAAACACCAAAGTGAAATTAACCCAAATCAATAAGTCGAAATTTTACCCATGAACACTTAGATCAACTGGCAAAGGGTTGTTCTAACTTAACCAGCGCAACAGTGTTGAAACTCACGAGGGAGGGAGAGCTTTACCGCCCTAGTGATCCTACCCGGCTCGAATCCGGATTAAACCGGATAATTTACACCAAAAAAAAAAAAAAATTAAGTCGAATTTTTTTTTTAAAAAAAAAATCACATAATTCAAAGTTTCCCACACATTTTGGTACAGTTTTAGTTAACGGACAATAGCGGTTACCAATTTTCCTTCACAACTGCCACCTATAAAAACGCCATTAATATAAAGGTACAATCTTTATCAAATCTCCATAGCTTCAAAACTCTTCAACTCATTTTCTCTAATTCTCATTAATATAAAGTTTCAATCTTTATCAGATCTGGTATGTTAATTTGCTTAATTTTCATGTTTAAATTCTTCATTTTGATTAAATAATTTTATGGGTATGTAATGTGATTGATCATTTGATGTTATAATGATTTAAGTTGAAGGCAAATTGTCGTGTAAGACGGTCTTATACAAGTTTATTGTAAAACGGGTTGTTTTGATATCTACGTAATTTTCATGTTGGGAGGTCTATTTGAAACAATATTAATGTAAAACCGTCTTACAAGACCAATATTTGTTTGATGGGATTAATGTAATTTTGATGTGGGTTTGTCAATTGATTGTTACTTTCATAGGTAATCATGCATTTTTCTTTTTATATTTGAAAAAAAAAAGAGATTATAATAATGCTATGAATTTAATCATAAAGTTTGGAACTTTAAATGGTCTGAGTTTCTGGACGCAATTTTCATCTTGGGTCATTCAGAAACGGTCTCTTTGTGTTGCTAAGATAAGGGTTAGGTTGCGTACATCCAAACCCCCCTTGCCTCGCAATTTGCGTGAGGTATTGAGGCACTGCGGTAATGTTGTTGTTTTGTTGATATTCGATATTGATTTTTGATGTGTTGAAATTTATGTTATTGGCAGTTTTTAGGAAGCAATGGATCAGGAGCAGGAGCATAGAATCCAAACTACATTGAATCACAAATATGATTGCTTATTATTTGGTAAAATTATGATCATTTTTAAAAAACAATTGTATTTGCATTTTTTTTAATTTGGTTTTTAGTTTTTACTCCTAGGGTTCTAAAGGATGATTAATGTCCGCCGACCCCAGATCATTTTGGGAATAAGGCTCTGATGATGATGTTGTAAAATTGTATTTGCATTTTTTTAATGTTGGTATTAACACACTGTTGAAAATGTTAGATGTTGATGATACCCTTTATCCTGTGAGTTCTGGTATTGCTGCACATTGCACCAAAAACATTCAAGGTAAAAAAAAAAAATGATTTTAATGATGTTTTCGAGTTTTTGGATTGATTGGTTACCATTTACCAATGTACTCCCTCCGTCCCATTCATTTGTTTATCTTTGTTATTCTTTGTGAGGGGTATTTCAATTAAAGGTAAACAAATGATTTGGATGGAGGGAGTAGACGGCAATTAGAAGCAAGACCATTAAAATAAGTTGCTTTTTGAATTTGTTTGATATTGAATGTGGCATAATTTTTTCAGATTACATGATTAACGAACTTGGAATAGAGGAGAGTAAAGTTCCTGATATGTGTTATGTTTTGTACAAGTATTACGGTACCACCATGGCCGGTCTTCGGGTATGGTTCAAATGCTCCTACAGGTTTCATTGTTGTTATGTTTCACTATTCAATTATGTTGATTTTGATTTCTTCTGTGCAGGCAATTGGATATAACTTTGACCATGATCACTACCACAGGTAAATATGAGACGGTTTCATGATAATATAATCAGTAAACCACTTTACCTTGGCCATAAGGGAGCCCCTAAGTATAGTTTTCATAACTCTTTGATAGAGTATCGTTGTTGAACCTGTTAGTTGGTAACCTGATCAGGCGATCAACATAATGTCTGTAACCATTTGATCATCGATGGTGACGGTTTTACATAGTGGCCCATATCATATCATTCGTTGTCAAACTGTCAGTGACTTCTTTTGTTTCACCTGTAATACTTTCTTAACCCCTCCCTTGAATTTTTGGAGTGGCGAAGATTAGGCTTTGTTTATATGAACAGTGTTGTTGACGAATGTTGTCTCGTGATTTCAGCCAAGTTCATGGAAGGTTACCCTATGATTTGCTGAAACCTGATCTAGTGCTAAGGAATCTGTTGCTCAGTCTTCCAATTCGAAAAGTGGTGAGTTTTCGGTCCTTATTTTGAATAAAATGGATTGACTAAGCATTTCTTAGTTGTTCATGATCTTTACTTTCGTTGTTTCGTACAGATTCTCACCAATGCTGACAAGCATCACGCTGCTGAGTGTCTGAAAAGGCTTGGATTAGAAGATTGTTTTGAAAAAATAATATGTTTCGAAACACTGAATCCTCCTAATGATGCCAATTCTGCTCCTAATAAAGATAACTCTGAGATTTTCGACATAATGGAATATCAGCCTAGTTCTGGTGTAACCCTTCCATCCACACCAATTGTCTGTAAACCCTTTGAATCGGCTTTTGAACGAGCCTTTCAGATTGCAGAAATTGACCCAAAGAAAACAGTAAGAAAATTGGTCCATTGCATGATGCAAAGCAATAAACTGTATGTCTGTATTTTACTCGATCTAACATGAAGCATTGTTGTTGCAGTTGTTCTTTGATGACAGCGTTCGAAATGTGAGTAGTGGTCACAATTTAGGTCTGCATACCGTGTTGGTAAGCTATTTATCTTGGCAAACACCATCTATTTATCTTGGTAAGCATCAAGGCTTTACTGTTCTCGTCTCCCGTTGTTATACAGGTAGGAAAGTCTGAGAGATCAGACGGTGCAGACTACGCCTTGGAAAGCATTCATAACATCAGAGAAGCATTCCCTGAGCTGTTGGAAACCGAAGAAGATAGATTAGAGGATGTTCTGTGCTCACAGAAAATTGCAGTTGAGGCCTAATTATTTCCTTAATTTATAGATTGACAGACACCCTTTGAAGATGATGTCAATAGAAAACTAATTTTAGCTTTTGTTGATTTGTTGAATTACAAACTCTTGTTTAAGACAGATATATACATCTTAAACAATAAAACGGGTCAAATAGATGTATGAGATAAAAAACAGAATGCGTGTTGTATTTGACCCGTTTCACTCTTGAGATGTATATGGTCGACTACAATGAATTGATTTTTTTTTTCTATGATGTGATAGAGACTACCATTTTGGCAAAATGCAAGGAAATGTTTCTTGGCCTTTAAATGTGGAGTTGGCTAGTAATGGGTCATCATCATTTGGTGAAAGTAGACAGAAATCCAAATTGTGTTGCATTATTTTGTTGAGTTGGTTTTGGTCTAAAATAATAAGACGAGATTTTGTTACCATTTGACAGTCAAATGTGACCACCTCCGAAAAGCAAGTTAGCATAAGTTGTACCACTGGCTAAACTATTGTAGTTATATTTGACCATAAAATGATCACAAAATCTCGTCTCATTGTTTCAGACCAAAATAATCGTATGAAACAAGAAATTTGTGTAGTCATGCACATTAGAAAAATCTAGCCATCTAGGTGGCCATTTCTGTTTAGCCATATTCTTTGATATAGAATGGAAGCAAAGCTTAATCATGTATTTAAGTGACCACTTCTCTTTAGCTAACATAGGCCGGTAGAGGTGGCAATCACTGAAAAGACGTCATGATCTCGACATAAAGTTAGCGATTTCAAGTTAAAAAAGTAGTGAGTATATTTGTAAATGGGTCGAGACTTGTGAAGGTCTTTTGACCAAATTCCCAATATGGGTTGAGTTTAAAGATAAATGGGCAAAATGGGTTAGATTGGATTTACAAATTTAATTATGTTTATGCAAATGGGTTGGTTTCAGGTCGGTTAGTAATGACTCATCTAAAGCTGATACGAAACGAATGTGACATGACCTAATCTATTTGCCACATCTAGTACCGAGCTCCCTTTGAATTCTTTAATCTTTATCATATATAAGCGAGATATTGGATATGCTAGTGAGTTGGGCCTTTATATATCTTTCAAAATGACGGGTAGGGTTATTTAGAGATATACTTGTGACATATATCCATGTCTCTTATATGTTTGTATTCTATAGCGCACGTATTAGATCTGATCAAATGGCCTAGGCCCAACGGCCCGACCCGGCTCAACCCGATTTTTTTACCGGGCTTGGGCCTTCAATCTGGCCCAAAAAAGGCCATAGACCGGCCCATTAAGGTCTAAATTATTTTTTTGGGCCGGGTTTGGGCCCACAATTGGCCCATTTTTCGGCCCGGTCTGGCCCGAAATTGGATTCAAATAAATGAAAATCCTAGTATTTAATTTCACTAATCATAATTCCGCATTATTGATCTCGAAATTTTATTGGTATTTCTTGATATGTACCTACTGTAAGCCTATGGAATTATTTAGCCATTCATTTTCATCTGTATTGATGCTACAATGATTTGATTTATGTGAGTTTCATTTGGAATTGTGTGCATGGTGTAATAGTGACTAAGAGTAGAGAAGTATATGGTGTGTGGCAAAGAATACAAGGGGTTGAATAAATGTACTTGGGTGCTTCGTCTACTAGCAATTGTGTGTTATTTAGCGGAAAAAGAATTGTAGTGCTAAGGATTTGATGTGGCCCGAAAAGCCCAGAAAGCCCATTTTAGCCCGCATGGCCCTGGTTTGAGCCAATCATGTAGGCCCATTGATTTGGCCCGGCCCGCCCCAACCCGCACATAGGGCCTCATTTTAATGCCTCGGTCCGGCCTAAACCTTGCCCGGTCCGGCACATGATCACCTCTATCACGTATTACACTTCAAATTCTCAACAAAAGATTCTATAATAATTATCTACTACAAAGGTATTTTAGTAAATAACTCGTACTTTTATCGCAATGATTACATAAAATCACCTTAAAAAATACTTTTATTTCAAATCGGTGTTTTACGAGTTATCTTACATTTATCGTCAATTAGACCTGACAAAAGGGTTATTTTTGGTTGGGTCAATCTAAGCCTGGGTCAAGGGTTCTTATTTCGTGTGAAGGGTCGGGGTATTCGGCCGGGTCGGGCCAATTTTACCGGGTCTACCACCAATGTATGCTATTTTACTAGCCGTTGGATCTTCTAAGATATGATTCAATGGCTAAGATGTAGCAGTAGGATTAAAAAAAGAATATCCTTTACCTTGTAGGAGTAGTAAATAAACTTTCCTAATTGCGAAACCCTCGATAAATTAGACCAAACCCAGAAACACTATAAAGGGTTAAATTTATTTTTGGAACAAAGGTAAAATCTTTGTTGAATTTTTTGTTGATAATTTACACATATACAACATGGGAAAGATGGAGATGTCCAGTGTATTGAAAAATCTTAAGGTAATTGTTACTTTTTGACATAATTTCTTTAATTATTTGATTAATTTTGATTAATTTAGCTACATTAGTTAGGGATTTGAATTGGGTATTTCTTGTTTTAGCTTAATTGGTTGGTAATTGAAGTATTTTATATTGTTTGTTCGACATTATTTCTTGTAATTGTGTGATTAATGTTGGTTAATTAGGTTTATAAATTAGTGATTTGAACTGGGTATTGCTTAATTTCATGTGGGTATTTCTTGTTTTAGCATAATTAGTTTGTCAATTGAAGTATTTTATGTTTATGTTGCTTGATTTTGCTTTAGGAAACAGCCTCTTTGTGTTGCTAACTCAAGGGTAAGGCTACGTACATCCGACCTCCTACCCCGCGGTTTGTGGGAGCTATTGAGGCACTAGGGTAATGTTGTAATGTTGTCGTTGTTTGATTTTGCTTGGAAGTTTGTATTCTGAGTTGGGTATTGTTTAATTTTATGTGGGTTGTGGGTTGTTCTTGTTTTAGCATAATTAGGTTGTTAGTTGATGTGTTTTGTGTTTATGTTAACGGATTTTGCTTTAAAGTTTGGATTCTTGAGTTGGGGATTGTTTAATTTTATGTGGGATTCTGTTGTTTTTAGTGATTTGATTGAAGTGTTGGGTATTGTTTGGTGTTTGTAATGAAAAAAAATCGCATAAAGTTTTGTTCTTTTTTCGTTTTTGGGTCGAAAACTTGAAATTGATTGGGAATTGCTGTGTAATAGTTTATGCAAAGGGCAGTTCAGAAGGAGGAGAAAATTAAGGAGGAGGAACAACCGATACCAGATGGGAATTTTACCCTCCCTAGTAATGTTAAAAGAAAATGGTATAACCTTTGTTTCTGCTACAAACTGTTTAAACTTTTACCTAATGTTTTAGGTGTTTCTTATGTTGAATTTTAGGGTTCTGTAAGTATTTGTTGTTGTTACTGCACACTCGGTCTCATATAACCCGCTATTTGCAAGAACCTGAGTCATTGGGTATTGTTGTAGTTTTTGTTTACTGCAATTTTGTTTTTGAAGTCAATGCTAAGGGCTTTCACTCGATCCTCTAGAATGCCAACCTAAATCATCCTTTCACACGAGTGGGGAAAGTGCAAGCCATTGGTTATATAGCCCACCTCAGAAGTGTGGTATATGTGTGAAGTTCTCCTACCTTTAGCCTTAAGGTGCTGTTGTCTCTAGCGAACCGTCGTTCACTCGTACCAGGAGATAATTAGTATTGTAATCTGTATTACTTGTTGATCATGGATTCTTGACATTACTTTCTTTGGCGGCTGGGGGGTCAATGAGTTATGGCAGAGTGGCAGACTATTGACACTGTGCGGACTATGGTCTATATTATCTGTAGTATCCATTCATTACCCTTCCTCATCTTGTCTGCACCTTTGCTTATGCGTTCTAATTTTCCCAACCTGTGACTCGGGCTTCCGGTTCGCCCATCCATCAACGAAAACACGTCAACTCTGTTATTGTTGGGTTAATTTTGTTTCTCTGCTGAGCACTATAAACTATCATTTTAGACAACTGGCCTTTCCCTCCCTTCCCTATAAGCGCTCTATTGACAGCATCTTTATAATAGAAGTATAGAACAGGTTGGGATAAGCCATACTTAAAAACTTTAATTAGATATGCCCTGTTTTCAGTACTCTTTAGCATCACAATTCGATATAAAAGGTATCCTTTTACTTCCTCGTTCCAACAACAAAGAGGCTGTATTCGATTTGTAACTGAAAATGGAGGATATGTTGGCAAAATAATTTGCTTCTTGTTTCCATAGTGCATGGGTGAATGGTCAAGTATTGTTTCATATTTCTATCTGATTCCTTATGTTGAACTACAGTTGAAGTCTTCGTTACGGGTTCTGGTTTAAATGCAAACTCAGAGATGCTATCAGAGTTTACGTGTCTTGAATTGAAGTGTCATTTTACATGCATTCTCATATTACATTGATTCTGCTTTTTCTTCTGTTTTTTTTTTTTTCTTAGAAAATTGTGTAGAATTTGCTTTCTTGTTTTTTCTTGCAGTGTGGTCATACTGGAAGGAGATCCTCAACCTGGTACGACAAGAGGTCGTATGTCATTTCAGAACTTTAACCCTGCTATTGATGTGAGTACAATGATCTTTGAATATTCATCCGTGTTTGCTTCATCTTTTGTTTCTTTACTTCTCATTTCAAAGCTTATCTTGGCAGAAACTGAAAGAGGAGGAAGCTGCTAATGGTCATGACGCAGAAGCATCAACTTCGTCTCTCTTTCAATGTGGGAGGGGTAACGAGAGGTATGTGAATTGTTATGTTTTTATTCCCGAATTTGTCATTGCAGGGGGTTGTCAACTCATATACTCATCTGAAGTGCGAGTTAAATTATCTTCTTCTCCTTTACTAAGAGGGGCAAAAACCTGAGCTCCCTTACTACCAGTAACCGATAGTAAGGAAATGTAAACTGTAGGCTGGTATAAATGAAATGGAATACGTAAACCGTTGCCTGGGACAGAGGGAGTAGCAAATTTATAAAGCTGTGGATGGAAAGTGTATATCAGTTGGGTGTTTTATGTTTCAAGGAATATGGTGTTAAAATATCCGAGTTAATGAATAACGACTTGATATGAC
>VHZZ01000006.1:213804-230732 GCA_009801015.1 Silene noctiflora
ATAAAATTAATTTTAACATCGGAGATTCAAAATGCAAATTCGATCATGTTTAGTTTCTAATCATGTTAATTACATAAAAAAAAAAAAAAAAAATCATTAGTTATTCAAGAACATATGAAGAACTTAATTGACCTCAATTTTCTCCTCTTCTTAATTCCTTCAAACTACATTAAACTCTAATCTTTATTACTAATAATATAAATACTCGATCTGACTCAATCATTTGTTTACCTTTAATTAAAATACCCGTCACAAAAAATAGAAAAGGTAAACAAATGAATGAGACAGAAGTAGTATCCGAAACAAAAAAAAAAATAGACTTCTTAAGTAGGTTTCCAGCAAGAAATTGCATACAAAATCCTGCCTTTCCATCCCTGAACAACCCAATGACCATCTTCATCATAGCTAAACTCATCCCTAAAACTCCTCTTAACCATAGCTCTAGCTCGTCGTAACAGGTCACGGTCCAACGGAACTTGCTCGAACCCTGCCCTTTGGGTCCGAACTGTCCATTGTTTATAAGTTTCATGCCTTTCAACCCTCTCTACACCTTCACATGCTATGACATTTAAGGCTTGGTTACCATATAGCTTGCTTTCGAGTAGCATTCTCTCGCTGTCTTCTCGACTCATAGTAGACTCGAACACATCAAACAAGGCCGAGTAATGAAACATGACTTCCTTGAATCGGTTTAGAAAGAAGGGGACACTCGATGTGCTGTTCACCACACCGTGCATGAACATATCAGGATTTATTTTTCTGACCAGCCTTAGGAATGCATCTCTTGGGCTACTGTCGTCGATACTTTCATCAAAGAGGTTGTGAGATCGGTATAAGCAGTTCACGACTAGTGGCTCGTTTGGCTGGATTTTAAGGTCCTCGAGTTTGATCATTTCCCATGGTTGAGCAATACCATTGTACTCGAAAGGGACATTGTACTTCTCACAATACTTAGCCAAACACCTTCCGGTTTCTTCAATCCTTTCTGCAGGACGAAACCCACTTAAAGGGAAATCGATTCCAGTGATACGAATCTTTGGAGGACCGTTAGGCCTCTTGGAGAGATTCTGAATAATGCAAGGCCATTGCAGACCGTAGTAAATCCCAAAGTCGATAATATGAATGCTCGGTGTCTCCATAGCTAGGCTTGCAATCGTCTTATTAGTCGTGTAATACGACATTATCTTATAAGGAACAGATCCTACAAAAGCCCTGTTAGCTTTCAAAACCTCACAAGGCGGAATATTCTCATTGGCACGAGTTATCTCCGACCCTTTCCCTTCTAATCGAGCCTCTAGCCCATTAGCAAGGTAATGTGCAACTCTCTGCAGAAAATCCCCATACGGAGAAGAATGCTGTCGAATTTGCTTAAGCATATCATAAGCACCAACCAAGTCCACTCGGGCTACACATTGTGCACACTGCGTTAACAATGACCTCAAATCCGCTACTTGCCCTTTACCACCTCTCTTCTTAACCACATTAGACGCGTTCCCACCCTTCTTATCATTCGTACCATCCGAATTCTGAGACTTACTCTTACCACAAAGCGCAGCCGGCTTATTCCTTCCCTCAGGACATAACAACACATCACCATACTGCTCAATTTTCTCACACCAGTCACTAGACACAGCTGATTGCTTAACAACCCTCCCCTCATCACATTCTCCTTCATTACCTTCCCTCGCTCTCGTCTTCCCGCTCTTGTCTCCCTCCCCAATATCCTGATGGCCTATAAAATTCGCGCTGTCGGGTTGCAAAACCCCGAATTCAGGAACTGAATTTTGCAAAAGGGTATTTGAATACACACTCATATCACCCTGCACAACAGCAGGTAAACTCTCAACACCCTGAATCTGCCCATTTTGCAGTAAACCAGCCTCATTATTGATCACAGACTGATCAAACTCCCAACTGTTATTCAAGCAAAACCCGAAAGCCGGTTCGACATTAATGACATTTGCAGGAACTACACAAGCCCCAGCCCCAGTATTATAATTTTCATCAGCAAATGTCAACCCAACATCATTAACAACATTATTCTGATAAATTATACTGTCAGTAGCATCAAAATCAACATGATTATGAAGATTATGAGTATGATTATTAGTGCTAAACATATTGAGAAAATCACCAAGAGAATGATTAGAAGACATTGCAGGAAGCTCACCAAGAACAAGAGCAGTATCTAAAGATTTATTATAAGAAACTTGTGCAGTCATATAATCATGAAGAGTAACACCAGGTCTATCTTCTGAATCATTTTCTCTAAGAAGATTTGTTATGTAATTAAAACATGTATCAGGAATTTCAGGAACTTCAGTTAAATTAATAGCATCATAATTATTTTCTGCAGGATTTCTGAACTGATATGGAACTATATGACAGCATTCATCAAAAGATTGTTGTTGTTGTTGTTGTTGTTGTTGAAATGATGAAAAGTTTGGAAATTGATTGCAGTATGTAAATGGGTCATTATTTTGTTGATCATTTGCAAAATTTCTGTACATTTCAGGGTTATTTCCATACAAATTCATTGTAAAAATGAAGAAAAAACCAGCAAATAATTAATGAGATGTGTTTTGTTTAGTTTTTTTCTTCTTTTGGTGTGGGAATTATAGGTTTATGATGATGAAAAAAAGGAACAAAAAAAGTGAGGAAATGATGGGGAGAAAGTGAAAGATTTAAACTTTGGTATATAATGATAATATGATGGGAGTATGATGGACCTTTGGGAATCATATGAGTGTGTTATAGGGATGGAATAAATAAAAGATTGGAATCTTAATGTCGGAGCAATGTTACAGACCGTCTCTTTTCGGCCTTTCGGCCTTTTTTGGTTACAAATAGTTGAAATAGTGCATACATCAGTTAGTTCAGCTGCCCCTCGAGGTTGAAATAGTATATTATTGTAGCCATTATTTATATTAGGCCCTGTTCTTTTCAGCGTAGTTTCAGCTCACTCCAACTCAACTTATTTCGACTCTATTCAGCTCAGCAAATTTCAATTCAGTTTAGTTCGATTCGGGAATTCAGCTCATTCCATTTGTGTATTAAAATAAAGATTGGATATTTAGACAGGTGGAAAGATCATAATAAATCTAGGGATTTGATGCTTGAATGCATAAGTGTAGAACAAGTTGACCTCATCTGATCTGAGAAGTTCAATTTGAATTGTTTAAAACTCGATCTATCGGATCGGGATTAGCAGGGACGGTCGAATTTAAAATTTCAAATGTTTTATTAGGCGTTTATGTTGTCGCATTATATTAATCTATGTATATATGAACTAGTTTAGTTGATGAAGTCATGAGTGATTGTACTCATAGTTTGAGTTCGAAACCCGTCAGCATTAAAATCGTCCTTGTGACTCTCTTTACATCGTAACATCAAATCGATCCAAACTGAAACTGATGTTGACTTATATCGAGTATGTTGATAACTTGACTTGATAATGACTAAACTTAGATTAAACTTGACCTGTATTATCTAATAATGATCCCATATAAATTCGACACAACGAGAATCCGATGAATCTTAAACCCCGACATGATCTTACCGATCCAACCCGACCTATAACCGATATGAATGATCTTGTCAACTTGGCCACAGAGATAACTTCAAATATATTGAGTGCTAAGTTTATGATTTTGACATTTGGACTCGGTCACTTGTGAACCGATCTCTTGCACCTGTTTTGATAATCCCGCATTTCATTGCGAGACCTTCAACGTAGCGCGAATAATATTTTAATCATTTCACAATAGTTTTATTTTATATAATAATACGGAAAATGCCGCGGTGCCCTTGAAGTTTGCTTTTTTGCCCAAAATACCCAATTTTTTTATCCGGAAAACTTTAAGAGACCATAACTCATGTTTACGAGTTCAGAAAGTGATAATTTTTTTTTTCAAATTGATCATCTTTCCGAGAACTACGACTTGAGAAAAAAAGTTGTTGAGTTTGAAATTAGTGACCAAGAGATATGATCACTCAAAGTTTGTTTGGTCAAAAAAACTTTGACATGCAATAACTTCTAGCCATGAGACCCAAATACGATAATTTTTTTTTCAAATCGTAGTTCTCGGAAAAATGATCGATTTGAAAAAAAAAAAAAAATTTATCACATTCTGAAATCGCAAACACGAGTTATGGCCTCTAAAAGTTCCCCGGATCAAAAAATTGGGTATTTCAGACAAAATATCAAACCTCAAAGGCAGCGCGTGCATTTTCCGATAACAATATGATATGGGTGTATTTGCATAGGAGGCTAAGTAAGATGTATAAGATCAAAATGATGAATTAAAAACACGTGACACTATTACTAAAAACAAAATGGGAGTGGTCCAATTAATGCATCGAGGGGTGTCTAAGGCCATCGGCAATCACGGACGTGGGAATCGGGACTCCGATTTTGGCTAGCGTCTTATAAGTTTATATTAATGAAATTCAATACAAACATCAAACTATAATAAACTTCTGCCATTTATATTTAGGGAGTCGTTTTTCTATGTTGCACTGAGCCTCGTTCACTGAATTAAGCAGATTGTCCAAGTTTTACCGAAATTTTTGTTTAACCATTTATCACTTTGTCTTGCTGGTTATCAGGAGACCACAAAATCCTGTTTTTTTTTTTGGGTTAATCGAAGTTTTACCGTCGATAATAGTGAGTAAATTATTTCATCATGAATGCTTTTAAAGGGAAAAAAATATTACGCATTTGATGTATTACCTCACACCTTTTTAGTTATTCAGCATAAATGCATTTTTTCTGAGCATATTTTAATGGAAAATGATAAATACAGCCCTAAGGGCTGTATTTAAGGGACCAGAAAAGGAAAGAAAAACTTTAAATCAAGCATTAATGACATCAATTTACGCGTAATTGTGTCATAAATTCCTAATTTAATTCCATTTTGAGAAGTAGTTTAGTTCTTAAATACAGCCCTTAGGGCTGTATTTATCATTACCCTATTTTAATTTATAAGTATAGTTTTGAAGTAATATTGTATTTTTTTCGTTTAATTTTGAAGTGAATGTGTTCAGAAACTTTATACTAAAAACTCATAATGTTTAAAACAAAACTCAAAAACTTTAATATAACACTCAGAAAATAGACAATAAAATGTACTACATCAGATGTATAGTCTATGAACTGCTTTATTTTTATGGGCAAATGTTGAACTTCATATTTTATAATTAGGGAATGGGGTGAATAATTAATACACCGAACACAAATTCTCATTTCGTATCAAATTGTTAAGGTAATGAGAAGATACATTTTACATATTATAATGAAATAAGAAATCTCACATTGATAGAGACGGAGAGAATTTCGCACTTCATAAGCAAATGTGGCTACTTCCTCTATTGTTAATTGATTTTAGAGTGAAATCTCCACGAGCTTATAAAACAGACTTTCTCTTCTCCATTTGGGTGCGGCCGTTGCATGATTTATCATCTTATAAAAACTAATTTATGATGGGGATATTTTATTTAAAATTTTGTTTATTTGTTTTTTTAATACAATTTGAAGGTGAAATTATAAAAAAAAAAATATAAACAATGGGATTGTGAACACATTCAATTTGATGATAAAATTTAGCTTATTATTTTATTTGTCTGGATTGGTAATTCTCCATGTTTTAATATAAGAGCATTTATATTATGCAAATATATGCAACCAGCGGTGGAGCGAGAGGGAGGCAAGGATGGTGGCAAGGGCGCTCCCTCCCATTGAATTTTGAAAATTTTGAAATTTTTAGTTAAAATTTTCGAACTTTTTCGAGGTTTTTTTATACTTATTACCCTTTTGCCCCCCTGAAATCTTTTTTCCCGCTGACTTCAAATTCTGCCTCCAGTCCTCCACCACTATATGCAACCATAATAAACAATGGACCGATGAGGAATAACGAAGCTATTTTTTTCTATATTTTATCTAGTATCTTAATATCTTAATGAAGAATCGTTTTTCTTAAACTTTTGTATTATAATAAAGTTATCCCTATGAATAAATAGTGTTAAAAATTTTTAGAAAGTATCATCATAAAATCTAGTATTTCTTAGACTGAAGATATTCAATTGGGTCGAGGTTTAAGTGAAGAGTTTATCCGAATACCTGATTATTTGTGACACGAACACGAATCTGCAAAGATTGAACATGCACTTGGCAATATCCCTTTGTAACTTTGTTTTACAAACCCCACATAACTTAATGCCATAGGAACTAAAACATTGGACCATTTTGCAAAGTATAAAAAAGTCAATAAGTCTTCCTCGTGACGGGTATGTTCGTCGGGTCAAATATCACCCACTTGGGTAAATAAAACAAAAGTAAAAAATGTTTAAAACATTACAAATAGCTTGTTTTTATCTATTCAAGTGAGTTTTATTTGTTCTGTCACATGTCACAAGCTTATGACGGATATTGTGTGACGAGAATTTGCGTAAAAAAATATAGTCCCCATATTATTAAAGACATTGGACTAAAAGAGTCTAGGAATGGGCGAAACGTGGAGTCCATTATTATTCACTAATTTCGAAAGTGACCCTAACGTTGACTCTTTCTTGACCAAATTTAAACCCTTACTATAATCAAAGCGTCTCCCTTATGACGGGTTGGTATTTATGACGGGTAGTGCCACTCACAAAACGAATAAAACAAAAGGTGGGGGCACCCCTCCACTTGCTTTCCTCTCTCCTCTCATGGGTCTTTTATGAGTAAAAGTGGTACCCGTTTTCTCATTTGTGACGGATACCTTCCGTCACAAATGAGAAGTTGTGTACTATAATAATATGGACAAATTCATGACTTCTAGTGTAAGTCATCTTAAATTCATTGGCTCTATTCTACGAAAAAAGGAACATATATCGGAATGTAATACCCCAAAATCTATTTATTTTTGGGGCAATTCTCATTTGTGACGGAAGGTATCCGTCACTTTGAGAAGACGGGTACCAAATTGTGAGACAAAAGACCCATGAGAGGAGAGAGGAAAGCAAGTGGAGGGGTGCCCCCACCTTTTGCTTTATTCGTTTTGTGAGTGACATTACCCGTCACAAATACCGACCCGTCACAAGGGAGACGCTTTGTTATTTTTGAGCGTATATATGTTTTTTTCTGAGCTAATTACCTCAAAAGTTCATTTGTTTTTTAGCATATGTGTATTTTTTCTAAGCTTATTAAAGTTTATAAGTTAAATTTTAAATTTTTTTTCCGTCAAAACTCAAATTTAACAAAACTTAGATGATCATTATCCGTCTTCAGCTTGTGATAGATAGTGACCGTTACATCAATCTCTCTTTCATCTACCCCATTTTCCATTATCTTCATCAGAGCATATATATTGAAGAGGATGGTGCATCCTCTTAGCACCTTCTTTTCTCTGAGAAGATGTCTTCTTCAACGTGTAATCAATTTTGAACATCTTCTTTGAAAGAGGAATAAGAAGACTAATATGAGTATACGAGGGTTCCGATATGCGATAAAACAGCAAAGTGTATGTGGTAGAAAAACCGGGAGAAAGCGAATTAGGGACCTGATATGACCTCCCGAACGGCTCAAATTGAAGTGTACAATACACGGTTTTTGGGCTTACAGGGTTCCGGAATAAAAATGTTCGTAAATCACACAAGTAATTTATTGGTTAAAATAAAAATAAAGGGGCTATACAAATTTTGAGTAACAACAGAGAACAGTTGAGGGTTCCGGTGTGCGATAAACCAGTATCGGACGAAAATCGGATAGTCGTGAAAAAAAGATTGATATCGGTTATTTGGGGCTGATATCTAATAAAGTAACTCTTAAAGAGACCCATGGCCCGTGGTAGAAAAACCGGGAGAAAAAGAAAAGTGACCTATTATGATCTCCCGAAAGGCTTAAATTGAAGTGTATAATACACGACTTTCGTGATTACCGAGTCCCGGAATAAAAATGTTCGTAAATCAAACAGACGGTTTATCGGGTCAAATAAAGCGGCTATTCAAATTTTGAGTAACAACGGAGAACATTAGAGGGTTCCGGTGTGCGATAAACCAGTATCGAATAAAAATCGGATAATCGAGAAAAGGAGATGGATACTGATTATTTGGGGCTGAAATCTAATAAGGTAATTCGTGAAGAGACATCAGACCCGTGATAGAAAAACCGGGAGAAAAAAAAGTGATCTAGTTGGACCTCCCGAATGGCTCAAATTGAATGTACAATATACGATTTTCGGGATTACAGTGTCACGGAACAAAATTGTTCGTAAGTCCCACAGACGGTTTATGGGGTCAAATAAAGCGGCTATACAATTTTTGAGTAACCGTAGAGGACATTTAATGGCATGCAATAAACCAGAGACGAAAATCGGATAATCGTGAAAAAGAGATGAACATTGGTTATTTGGGACTGAATCCAATAAGGTAACTCATGAAGAGACCTCAGACCCTTGGTAGAAAAATCGGGAGAAAACAAATAATGACCTGGTATGACCTCACGAACAAATCAAATTGAAGTGTACAATACACGATTTTCGGGATTGCAGATTTACAGGGTCCCGGAACAAAAATGTTCGTAAATCAAGCAAACGGCTTCTTGGATGACCATTTAAATTTTGAGTAGTAATAGAGAACATTTAAAGGTATGCAATAAACCAACATTAGACGGAAATCGGATAGTCGTGAAAAAAAGAATGATACCTATTATTTGGGCTAAGATCTAATAAGGTAACTCGTAAAGAGACCCGAGGCCCATGGTAGAAAAATTGGGAGAAAAAGAAAATGATATTGTATGATTTCCCGAACAGTTTATATTGAAGTGTACAATATACGGTTTTCGGGATAACAGGGTCCCGGAATAAAAATGTTCGTAAATCACAAATACGGTTTATCTGGTCAAATGAAGCGGTTATACAAATTTTGAGTAACAGCAGAAAACATTTGAGGGTTCCGGTGTGCAATAAACCAGTATCGGATGAAAATCGAATAATTATGAAAAAGAAACGGATAAGGATATTTGGGGATATAATCTAATAATGTAACTCGTGAAGAGACATCGGACCCGTGATAGAAAAACCGGGAGAAAAAGAAAAGTGACATAGTATGACCTCCTGAACGGCTCATACTGAAGTGTACAATACACGATTTTCGGGATTATAGTGTTCCAAAATAAAAATGTTCGTAATTCACATAGATTGTTTTTCGTGTCAAATAAGGCGGCTATACAAATTTTGAGTAACAACAGAGAACGTTTGAGGGTTCCGGCGTACGATAAACCAGTATCGGACGAAAATCGGATAATCGTGAAAAAGAGATGGATACTGGTTATTTGGGGCTGAAATCTAATAAGGTAACTCGTGAAGAGAACTCGGACCCCTGGTAGAAAAACCGGGAGAAAACGAATACTGACGTGGTATGACCTCCCGAATAACTCAAATTGAAATGTATAATACACGGTTTTCGGGATTACAGGGTTCCGGAACAAAAATGTTCGTAAATCAAACACAGTTTTTTGTGTCAAATGAAGCGGCTATACAAATTTTGATTAACAGTAGAGAACATTTGAGAGTTCCGGTGCGGCGATAAACCAGTATCGGACGAAAATCGGATAATGGTGAAAAAGAGATGGATATATACTCGTTATTTGGGTCTGAAATTTAATAAGGTAACTTGTGAAGAGCCCTTGGACCCCTAGTAGAAAACCGGAAGAAAACGAATAGTGACCTGATATGACCTCTCGTACAGCTCAAATTGTAGTGTACAATACACGGTTTTCGGGATTATAGTCTCCGGACCAAAAATGTTCGTAAATCACACAGACGGTTTCTGAAATCAAATAAAGCAATCATACAAATTTTGTGTTGCAAGTGAGGGTATTTAAGGGCGTCGGTATGCAATAAACAGCATGGGACGAAAATTGAATAGTCGCGAAAAAGAGATTGATACCGGATATTTGGTGTTGATATCTGATAAGGTAAATCGTGAAGAGACCCTGGACCCGTGGTAAGAAATCTGGGAGAAAAAGAAAAGTGATCTTGTATGGCCTCCCGAACGGCTTAAATTGAAGCGTACTATACACGATTTTCGGGATACAGGGTCCGTGACAAAAGTGTTCATAAATCGCACAGACAGTTTCCCAGGTCCATAAAAGACATTTAAGGTTCCGATAAGCAATAAACCAGCATAAGAAGAAAATCAGATAGTCGAGAAAAAAAGATTGAAACTCGTGAAAAGACCTCGGACCCGTGGTAAAAAAATAGAGAGAAAAAAGAAAAGTGACCTGTTATAGGCTACCAAACGGCTCAAACTGAAGTGTGTAATATACGGTTTTCGGAAATAGAGGTTCTCAGAATAAAAAGTTCGTAAATCTCAAAGACGGTTTCTTGGGTCAGATAAAGCGGCCATACAAATTTGGAGTAGCAACGAAGGACATGTAAGGTTGTCGGTATGAGATAAACCAGCATCGGACGAAAATCGAATAATCGTGAAAAATAGATCGATACTTGTTATTTGGCGCTGAAATCTATTAAGGTAACTCGTGAAACGACCTTGAACCTATGGTAGAAAAACCTGCAGAAAAAGAAAAGTGACCTAGTTTGACCTCCTGAACGACTCAAATTGAAGTGTACAAATACATGGCTTTCGAATTCCAGGGTCTCGGAATAAAAATGTTCGTAAATCACACAAACGGTTTCTAGGATTAGACAAAGCGGTCATGTACATTTTGAGTAGTAGTAGAGGACATTTAAAGATTCCGGTAACAAAATTGTTCGTAAATCACACAGACGGTTTTTCGGGTTATATAAAGCGGCCATACAAATTTTGAGTAGCAACAGAGGAAATTTTAGGGTGTCGGTATGCGATAAACTAGCATGGGACGAAAATCGGATAATCTTGAAAAATAGATCGAAGCTTGTTATTTGAGGGTGAAATCTGATATGGTAACTCCTGAAGCGACCTTGAACCCGTGGTAGAAAAACCGGGAAAAAAAAGAAAAGTGACCTGATATGACCTACCAAGCGGCTCAAATATAAGTGTACAAATACATGGTTTTCGAATTTCAAGGTCTCGGAATAAAAATGTTCGTAAATCACACATACGGTTTCTAGGATTACACAAAGCGGTCATGTACATTTTGAGTAGTAGTAGAGGATTTAAAGATTCCGGTACGCGATAAACCAGTATCAAACGAAAATTTGATAATCGTAAAAAGGAGATTGATATTTGTTATTCGGGGCTGAAATCTAATAAGGTAACTAGTGAAGAGACCATGTACCCGTGGTAGAAAAAACGGGAGAAAAAGACAAGTGATCTGGTATGACCTCCCGAACTGTTCAAATTGAAGTGTGCAATACGCGGTTTTCGCGATTACAAGACCTTCGAATAAAAATGTTCGTAAGTTAGATAGACGGTTTCTAGGATCAGATAAAGTGACCATACAAATATTGAGTAGCAGTAGACGACATTTTAGGGTTTCAGTATGCGATAAACTAGCATGGGACGAAAGTCGGATAGTCGTGAAAAAGAGATTGATACCTGTTATTTGGGGTTGAAATCTATTAAGGTAACTCGTGAAGCGACTTTGGACCCGTGGTCGAAAAACCTGGAGAAAAAAAAAATGACTTGGTATGACATCCCGAACGGCTCAAATTGAAGTGTACATGTACAATACACGAAGTTTTGGATTATAGGGTCCCGGAACAAAAATGTTCGTAAATCACACAAACTCTCTCAGGTTAAATAAAGTGGTCATACAAATTTTGGGTAGCAACAGAGGACATTTTAGGGTGTCGATATGCAATAAACGAGCATGAGAAAATCTAATATGGTGACTCCTGAATCGACCTTGGACCCGTGGTAGAAAAACGGGGAGAAAAAGAAAAGTGACTTGATATGACCTACCAAACGGCTCAAATATAAGTGTACAAATACACGGTTTTTGGGATTCTAGGGTGTTGGAATAAAAATGTTCTAAATCACACGTACAGTTTCTAGGATTAGATAAAGCGGCAGTAAAGGTTCCGGTATGCGATAAACGAGTATCGAACGAAAATTGGATAGTCGTAAAAAGGAGATTGATATTTGTTATTTAAGACTGAAATATCATAAGGTAACTCGTCAAGAGACCTCATACACGTGGTAGAAAATTCGGGAGAAAAAGACAAGTGACCTGGTATGACCTCCCGAACGGCTCAAATTGAAAATCCGGGAGAAAAATACGCGATTTTCGAGATTACAGGGTCTCTTGAATAAAAATGTTCGTAAATCAGATAAACGGTTTCTAGGATTAGAATAAGCGGCAATACAAATATTGAGAAGCAGCAGACGACATTTGAGGGTTCCGGTTTGCAATAAACAAGCATAGGACGAAAATCGAATAGTCGTGAAAAAGAGATTGATACCTATTATTTGGGACTGAAATCTATTAAGGTAACTCGTGAAGCGACCTCGGACCTGTGGTAGAAAAAACTGGAGAAAAAGAAAAATGATCTAGTGTGACTTCCCGAACGGCTCAAATTGAAGTGTGCAATACACGGATTTCGGGATTAGAGGGTTCCGGAAACAGACACTCTCTCGGGTTAAATAAAGCGGCCATACAAATTTTGAGTAGCAATAGAGGACATTTAAGGGTGACGGTATGCGATAAATCAACATAGAACGAAAATTGGATAATCGTCAAAAATTAATTGAAATATGTTATTTGGGGCTGAAATTTTATATGGTAATTCCTGAAGCGACCTTGGACCCGTGGTAGAAAACCAGGAGAAAAAGAAAAGTGACCTGGTATGACCTACCAAACGGCTTTATTATAAGTGTATAATACACGGTTTTCGGGATTACAAGGTCTCGGAACAAAAAATGTTCGTAAATCACGCTGATGGTTTCTAGGATTAGATAAAGCGGCCATGCAAATTTTGAGTAGCAGCAGAGGATATTTGAGGCTTCCGGTATGCGATAAACCAGTATCGGATGAAAATCGGATAATCGTGAAAAATAAATAGATACTTGTTATTTGGAACTGAAATCTAATAAAGTATAACTCATGAAGAGGCCTCGTACCCGTGGTAGAAAAACATACTTAATCCAAGGCTCGCTCTTTCTAATCATAGCACTTATCGTCATGAACCAACCGAAATCCACAGAAGCAAAGCCACCGAACTCATAAAACAGTTCCTAGATGGGCACAATGCAGCATTGCAGCAAGACAACAAGTAGGGGTCCCATCTCTGAAGTGGCTAGCTATGCTGGCTAAATACTCGAGGATTTATTCGACAAAAGAAAGACCAAAAGACTGCCAACTGATTCACTCTCCTGGTACTGTATTTGGAGGGAACTTGGTTCTGGGGACAAGGAAGGAACTGGTACCAGAAAGATGCAGTTGCCGCGTGGGTGGCAGAAAAGCAGTGGTATAACTATCAGAACTAGTGTGTCGGGGATGAAGAGTGTAGTCACTATACCCAAGTCATTTGGCGTGACACAAACTTAGTGGATTGTGCTATGATTAAGTGTGATACAGGTGATATTTTCATTACCTGCGACTCTGTGAGTACTACCCTCCGGGAAATTACAACGGGGAATAGCCATACTAGACTCGCTCAGAACCCTAATGTTTTTCTCAACAGTATTTCACCACATTATGTTTTCTATTTGTTCATCCAAGCATCAGCCTTTTAAAAATTACACACCAATAACCCAAAAGTGGACGTGATTCGTATGTTTGTAGTTCCAATTTTGGTGGTAGATCATAGAACATATTAATAATAAAAATAAGCACTTCCGTAACAAAGGTAAGAGACATTTCGTGACTTACAAAAATCAGCAAGCAAAATGGCCGCCCATCATGGATCAGAGGTCCAAGTTGCTTATATTGCACCAACAGAACAAGGAGATGTTCTACGGCCTGCATTAACAATAACAACCATAAAAACAACAGCGTATAGAGATAGTCAGCTGCATAAACATTACAAGAGTATAAACAAGTTCATCACAATGAAGCCACGCCTTCTCCACATACCAACCACCAAAGCATATCATTACAAACCATTGTCCTCGTATAATACAGGCATGCATATCGGACCAACAGGAGGATAGCTTCAGTGTTTCATTGCCAGAAACACTGATTCTCAGCAGCATACAGAACAGGGCCTAATCAGATTCTAACAGTGAAAGACTGCATGTAATAGTCCCATTAGATAAGCAGTATCCAGCAACATAACTGCGTGAGAATGGGCAATGTACATTCCCAAACATTATTGATCACCATATCCCACTGAAAATAAATCACTAGTTACCAATGATTTGGATACAGATTTGACATGGCATTGGCTAAAGCATACAGTAATTGATATTTTCTTATTGTCAGGTTGACAGTCTCAGCTATACAGAGATCCTATTATTCCTGGAATGTTGACCTCTGTGAAGCGATCCTGCAAGCTTACACTTTGTAAATTTCAAGCGTACAACAAAACATTTCCACTCCTAATTGGAACTCCTGCCTATACAATTAATTTCCTGCCACTAACAACAATATTATTCCATTGCGATTTGCGACACGGGTTCCTTGCATATAACAGTACCTTGTGACGAGCACAAAAAAAGGTTACTTTCACATGACCTCTAGAGTAAAGTGTACCACAAATTGAACCAATGGACTCTACTTCACAATGTAAGATGGCAAGGCAGTTTAGTACTTCAAAACGTCAATTTGTTTTATTCTATCATATATTTAAGGATAAATTGTTGAAAACATCCTTAACAGTTGCACAATCTCATGCATTAGAGTGACATGAATTATAATCATAAACAGACAAAAAAGATAAAGACAATTCACCTTCAAGATCAAATTTCCGTTTTTTTTTTTTTTAATCAAAATCCTACATCAAATTCAACCAAATTTTGGACTTATTATCAGAAAATTCACATCCCCAAACTCCAAGTAACTACTCAACTGATGAAAACAAAAAACCTGATCATATCCTGAACACAAAGCATGAGATGAAGTTATCCTACAGCAACTGCACTCTATAAACAATCATAATCATAATAGATTCAATCATCATCAGCAGCAGCAGCATCATAATTGATGAAACAGGGCACAAATTCGTAAGGAAAAAGAACCTCACCTGGAGATGAAATGCAGTTATGTTCCCGAGTTTAGCTGAGTCAGCTCGGGAGTACCAGTTGTTACATAACGTGCTCAACTCTAATTCCTTACTTACGATTATGTTCATGGGGATGATTATAGGGGATTTTAAGTAGAGTACTGTTAAAACAGTCAGGCACGCCATAATAAAAGGAGAGGGAAGGGAAAAGGGAGCAAAGAAGCAAGGGAGTGGCAGGAAAGGGTGGGCAAGTGGGTGTTGGCGGGGTGGGAAATTTAGTGAGCTAATATACTTAGGCATAGGAACAGAAGAAAATTAGCAGCAAAAGTAGAAAGTAGCGCGCGAGATAGTGAAGCACTATTGCTAGCTACAGTACAGGAAGAAGTTTCTTCTTTTAAAAGAGTGTAGATACTCCATATTTAAAGTTCAAACAAACTTTCAGCACCGATGAAGCAACTCGCATGTATTGAACCACCGGACAAAAAATTATATTCATATTCATCAATTGCGTTAAAGAGTAAAAAAAAAAAAAAAAAAAAAAAAAAAACATTTCCACTCATCATCTACAAAAAATATTCCGCTTCCTAACCATCACAGAAATTTACCTAAATCAATGATTCCTAATGCCAAGTACCACATCAATATATGAATGTATTATTCAGATCCTGTAAAAACATGTAGGCCAAGCAAGGCTTTGTAATGGCCCTTTTCAATTTCCTCCTCCTTTACTTTATGTAGCAAAAGCGTCTCGATGATAAAATCTTCCCAATCGATAATATCATGTGGCTCCTCTCTCTTTGTATGTCTACTTTTTCTTTTCTTATGATGAATAACATTTTTGGATAAACATATATCATTACTGTTTTCGATTCCACTACACAAAATTTCGTCAGTTGAAGGGAAACGAATGTTATTAATGCGCATCTTAGCTGCTCCAATCTTTTTTCTTCTCCTCTTAACTGCCAGGCAACCACGAATATAAGATGGTGGAAGTGCATCCAAGCCAACATCTTTCTCCTCTAACTGCTTCAAGAAGAGCTTTTCACACAACTCTGATTCCCCACTCCACCATTCATTATGAAGATCAAGGTCATTAAGTCCATCTTCATAATTATGGACTTCATCCCTATTAGTAATTCTATTACTAGCAAATTCGGCCTTGAACTTGGAATAGAGTTTTGCTAAATTTTCATATGAGGCCTTGAAATCCTTCAAGTCGCCATTACCAGAATAGCAACCACTACCTTCGCCTTGAGCCTCACCATCAGGCTGTAAACCATTTTCAACACCACTACCACCAACATCGCTCTTGTATCCTGCATCCCCACCAAAAAGGTCCCTAAGATCATTATTAGAACCCAAATCACCAAGTCTATTGCCAGGCCTTGTTTTCTTATGATCTTCCCTATGTGCATCGCCAAACTCTCCCAAACCATTCCCACGACCTCTCTTCTTTGAACTCCCCTCATCCTCCATGGATTTCATCTCCATATACTTTATTACACACGGTGCATGCCTCATAATATTCTTGACATTTATATCATTTCCCCAAGGCAATCCTTTTGCCACCTCCACAAGTGCTTCCCGGAGCTCCTTGTACCTCAACTTACATGTCGCTATCCCCACATTAACTTCTTTAGCCACCTCCTCAATCCTCACCTTAAATCCATTCAACTCGGCCACAAAAAATAGTACTGCCACGGCGACTGGCCCTGGTCGTCTCCCGGTAGTCAACCACCACTTTATACAGCATTGGACCACAAAATTCCCCTGCTTCACCATAACCTCAACCTTSTCCTTGTCAACCTCTTTAAACCCAGAAAACATACGAATCGTCCTCTCCAA
>VHZZ01000006.1:261783-275675 GCA_009801015.1 Silene noctiflora
AAAAAAAAAAAACAACAAATTTCAATACCCAAATCAAGCATTTCATCAGATCGAACTAATTCCCCACAAAATTCCCCAAATCATCCACAAAACCCTAAAAAACCCAGAAATGTCACAAAATCAATCAAAAAAATACCAAAAAACAATAAAATTCAACAATCATACCTTCAAACTAAAACAAATCCAACAAAACCCACCAAAAAAAATCCAATCTTCAACCAAATTCAACACAATTTACACCAAAATCACAAATGTTCTTCGCAACCCACCAATTAAAAAGTTAAAAAGATTCAAACTTTACAAAAACCCAACAAATTCTATTACTTCACGTCTTCCAATTCCTATCCATCTTTCAAAAAATCCACAAATTATCAACAATTTCAATCAAAATCCCCAAAATTCCTCCTTTTTTATTATAATAATAATAATATTAATTAATATTTTTCCCTTTTTTTTTATTATTATTATTATTTTGTGAATAATTTTCTTAATTTTTTCTCTCTCTTGTTTATCTTTGATCACCAAAAACCCTTTGAAAGCCACCCATCTTTCATTTGCTTAAACCCTCTTTATATAATAAACTTTTTATTTTTTTATTATTTTAATTATTTTTTTATTTTATTATTATTTTTACCGGCTATTACCGGTGACTTGTATGTAATAAACTGTGGCCCACCATTGATTTTAAGAGGTGTTAAGATGTTGACACGTGGATTATATGGGGTTAATCGTGTGGGTGTGGTTGGTATTTATCATCGAGAAAAACGTTGGGTCACCAATTAAAGGATTTTTGGGATTTTCTTGAAAAAAAAAAAAAAAAAAAAAAAAATTAAATTAAAAATTTTTGGATTTTTTTAAAAAAAATTTTTAAATTTTTTTTTTTTTTTTTTTTTTTTTTTTTTTTTTGGGAATTTAGGAGTGCCATAGAAATTTTAGGGTTTTTTAGGGGTGTGGGGGCATTTTGTGTTTTTAAATAAAATTTACTATTTGTGTTTGTGCTCCTATTCCCGCTCATAATCTAAAAATGGAATCATGAATTTTGTATTTTTGGAAATTTCTGTTGGAAATTAATAAGAAAGAAAATAGATTAATTAATGTTTTTTTTAAAGAAGTTATTACTAAGATATGAATACTTGTATAATTTAATTTTGGAAAATGATAAATACAGCCCTTAGGGCTGTATTTAAGGGACCAGAAAAGGAAAGAAAAACTTAAATCAAGCATTAATGACATTAATTTACGCGTAATTGTGTAATAAATTCCTAATTTAATTCCATTTTGGGAAATAGTTTAGTTCTTAAATACTAAGGGCTGTATTTATCATTACCCTTTAATTTTTATGAAAAATTTTAGTTGTTATGAGTAAGTTTTCTGAGAGACGGTCTCTCAATAAGTTTACTGAGAAAATAATTTATGATTTTAAGAAAAAATAGTACTAGAGCTGGTAAGGTACAAATCATGAATAGAGATAAAATTGTTACATTTATTATGTAAATAGGTACAAATTTACTACATCACGATCAATAATAAAAAGGTTCACAAAAAACAAATAAATTGGTATGAAGGATTGGACTCTCAGTAACTTAGTAAGAAACTACCTCTCCCAGGTTTTGGTGAAAATGAAATTGAGTTAATCACATAAGTACCTTACTTTTGCAAAATTATGTGCGAAATGGTCTTAATTACGTTATTAAGAAACCACTTTTTTTGTCTTTTTATGCATTTTCTGTAACTAATAAACTTGTTAAATCAGTTAATCGGGAAGGCTTCGAATCAGGTCAAGTTGGGTCGAATCAGTTCGAGTTTCTTCACATTATCAGGTTATTTGTGTCGGTCGTATCATTTTGGACTTCGGGCATGTTTCAGATATGTTGATCGAGTCACTTTCGGGTAAGGTGATTATGGATCAGGTCAATTATGGTTCAACAAAGCCAAAGTCATGGTTGGGTTTGATCAATTCGAGATTCAGATCACATTCAAATGTTGTAGTTCGGGCTAATATCGGGTATTGCTACGGCTTTTCGATTAGGCCTGGTTGATTTTGTCAAGTCCATCCGTAACCCTGTATTATTAATAGTGATCTGAAATAACTCTTCCCCTGGTACATATTATTATAATAATCAAACTCATTTTGATCCTAAATTGTAACCACTTTTATTAATACACATCTTTTATTATTTGTACCTATTTTATTATATTTGTTGTTACTTCTACTTCATGCCTTCAAGGTGTAATTGATTTTCCAATAAAGTTATTAATAGATTATCTCTCAAAAATACTTACTCTTTTTCCTTAATATGGTTAAATTTGGTATAAAAATATATTAATTATTTCGTGTAAATTAGTTTTGAGAAATTTTAGCTTATTTTAGTTGTTTATGGTATTAGGCAATACAAAACTAACCCATGTAAATGTTATTCACGGCTAATAGCATTTTCAATGGTTCTCTACAAGGATTTACTTGCAATTTTTGCAAAATAATAAGCAAGTAAATCCCCTTACTATAAAAGCTAAAAATTTTCATGCATTTCTATTGGTCATTGCTTTTAAGGAATGATTTTTTTTTTTTAGTAAATCCCCTTACTATAAAAGCTAAAAATTTTCATGCAAGTAAATCCCCCACTTTTTATATAGAGAATTAATTACCATCTCTCCTCCTATCTTTTTTAATTACTCTCTCTTCCACACATTTAACATTAAAACTTCATTCAATATTAAAATCTACAAAAAATATTACTAATAAAATGTGAACATTAAAARGTTACAAACAAAAAACACAAATACAAGTAAAAAAAATATTAGATTCAAAATCCGATAGTTAAAAAAAATACACAAGTATACAGATAATAAAAAGAAACATGCRGATCAGTATTTCTAATACAAAAAATCCATCAATTCTGAAACCATAACAAATAAAATTTGCCTTTTAAATTAGTACTGAAATATATCGGATTTTATGGCATAAAAAATGGCCTATTTTAATAATTGACGATATATAATAATTTATATATTTTTCACTTATGTTTATGTTGAATTATATTTGTATTAATTAGTCAAACATATTTATGAACAACCATATACTTAAAAACAGACCCGTACATTTTTTGTACGGGCATAAAACTAGTTACCATTGGAGATGGAAAATTGAGATGTATCTTGCAAGCATGGTTGCACCAAGCTACATACTTGCTTTAGGAAAAAAATAAAAGGTAAATTCTCATCGAATGAAAGCAAGTACGTGAGACTCATACAAGCTACAATGTATTGTTATTCACCAATGAAGCGGTACGTTGCCGAAAAGATGGGTAGTTTTAAAAATCGATGTGACAAACCAAACTACAATACGTTGTAGCTGATCGTTGGAGAAGCTCTAACTAGACGGTCTCTCAATAAGTTTATTGAGAGATTATTTTATAATTTTAAGAAAAAATTGTATTAGAGGTCGTAAAATAGGTATAAATCATGATTAAAGATAAAATGAGTACATTTATTTTATAAATAGGTACGAAAATACTATGTCACGATCAACTATAAAAGGGTCACGAAAAACAAATAAATAGCTACGGAAAAGTGGTATATCATAACTTAGTGAGAAACCATTTCTCTCAAGTTTTGGTGCACTAATATATAAGGGTCATAAAAAAACACGATGATACAGTGTCACGATCAACCATAAAAGTTGATAAATGTAACATAAATGATAAGGAACCAAATTCAATATTACAATTTACAATCTTATCTCTTTAATATAAAACTTGTAAATTAGTTCCATAAAAAAATAAAAATTAAAAAAATTAAAAAAAAATTGTAAATTAGAGCAAATATTTGACATGCGTATATGAGAAGAATATGAGATGGAATCTTGAGGTAATATTCCATTTTATTTAGGGAACTTCTTTATATTAATTTAAAGTTTTAGCAAATCTCTTGTAAAACTTAATAAAAAAATTGTAAAATAATAGAAGATGTAATTGTTACCTTTTGTATACAAAATTTTCGGTAAACCAACAATAAAATTTCGACAAATATAATAAAGACTCTAATGTTCTTATTAAGAAAAATGGTTTTGTATAAGTTATTTTAGTGATGATATTTAGGTAAAATATTTTAGTCATTTGATTGTACAATAACACTTGTATAAAACGGCTTTTTAGAAATAATTTTAAAGTTTAGTGTGGTGTAGTAACTTTTTAAAACTCCTTCGCACGAAATTTCGATTATATATTTGTTGTATTTCCTCTATTCAACTACAATCTATCACTTTTTATTTTGTACACTATTGACAAGAAAATATTCAATTTCAATTTTCTCTCAATAAAGTGAAAATATATTTATGTGAAATATTGTTTGGATCGTCTTTACGAGTACATTAAAACTATTCAACTTTTATAATTTTTGCAAATACATAGCTAACTATATTTAGTGCGTAAAACACCCGTTGACGAACGTGAAAAAGCATACTGGTAGACTGGAGTTGAATCGAGTAGTTGACTAGTTGGGTAGATATTAGATAATAGCAAAACATTTGTTTTATTTTTCATGAAATTCTTATGGTTTTATTTTAGTTCAGGCCAGTTTAATTTAGCTTATTTTGACCGAGTTCAACTTAATTTTATCCTTATTATTCAATAAGTTCAGATTAATTTATATCAGATTAATTTAGTTCAGTTTAGGTCTATTAAGTTCAGTTCAAATCAGTTCATCTCAAAACAATTTCGATCCAAAAAATAAGGCCTTACTACTAATGCGGATATTACCATCTTAAGCAAGACTAGCTGATTCTGGAAACCGATGAAATTCGAATGGTATAATTGAAGTACATTGTTGGGAGTATTTCATAAAATCTATGGATATAAACAACACAAATTCTCATTGAAAACGGTCATTATCCGTCACAAGCTGAAAACGGATAGTGCTTTATTATAATATGCAAGTGACACTATTCATAAGGTGCTTCATTTTTTCTCCCCTTATCCTGTCACTTGTTTTATTGTGAAAGAAACATTATCCGTCTTCAGCTTATGACAGACACTGTCCGTCACAAGTAAAACGTTTTGTATAAATAAATAAAATTAATGGGAGTATAATCTGGGGATACATAAAATAAATGTTATAGAGATTATCATATCCACAAATTCTCATTTCAGACCGCAATTATCCGTCTCAAGTTTAAGACGGGTCAAATACATACCAAATCACCCACACTTGTTGCCTAGAAAGTGCTAAAATTTTTATCTTTTAGTACCCCACTTGATTGTATTTGACCCGTCTTATGTTTAAGACGGATATGTCGGTCTTAAGCAAGACTTATTGTATCATATTATAAGACGGAGGAATTAAGAAGGAACAAAGAAGACTTATCTAGCACGTGGCAGGTAGATCTCATACACATAAATACTTTGTCACTCTTCGTACGGCATTCAAATCAGCACGTGCCAACACAGTAAATTCTGTAATTAATCCAACAAAAATTTACCTGCATGCGGAAATGTTACCATAGGTAGAATCCGTGAAATTTAAGTTACGGAAAGCGCTATTTAAATTTAATCAAATATATATTTTACAGTTATAATTGACGTATCATTTTATTTTTGTAAA
Source organism: Silene noctiflora (assembly GCA_009801015.1). Lineage (NCBI taxonomy): Eukaryota > Viridiplantae > Streptophyta > Magnoliopsida > Caryophyllales > Caryophyllaceae > Silene > Silene noctiflora. Next base: position 267,382 of record VHZZ01000006.1, read on the forward strand.
TGTATTTGATAGTAAATAAATAATAATTGAAGGTAAAATTTGACGTTAACTATAAATTATTCTCATTTCTCATTCAAAATCGTTTTCTAATCAATCTCTTTCAGTATTTCGACATCTCATTCCTCATTTATATGTATCCGACACATATAGACGAATCCGTGTGTGTCCGACAAGTGTCGTGTCGAACACGGTGTCAAACACGGGACAACTGGGTAGGAGGAGTGTCTGTACTACCTAGATGTTACCTGTTTTAACACAATCAATTAAGATAATATATATCATGTGGGGTCGGCTGGGTAAGTACATGAGAACAAATATACTTTAACGGATTATTAGAGGAAAAGGCAGAAAAGAGAAGGTGGATAACAATTCTCACTCTTTATTAATGTCCTACTTCGTCTTATGTAAAAGTAATCAATAGCACTCCGTAAAAAGAATTTGTTTTACAGTAAAACTCGTGTAAAACCGTTTTACACAAGTATTTATGTTTAAGCTCTGTTTGACAAATAGTATAATCAGATTCACGATAGCGGATAGCGTTAGCAAAATACAGTTAGTAGATTTTAGTACCAGGTTTGATTATCAAACAAATTATCAGAATTAGAAAAGGGTATTCGGTAATAAGCAGATTTTAGGAAAATTAGAATGGTTTCATGAATAAATTGAATATGCTAATGCAATACGCTGCTATTAGCAGCATATTCAAAAACAGTAGATTCCGACCAATATGCTATTAAAATACGCCGTTTACCAAACACATGAAAATAGTAGATTACTCGGTCAAACTGCTAGTCACGTTGAAATCTACTTATTTCGCTCAATTTGCTATTTACCAAACAAAGCCGAAGTCTTGGATTTCACTTATTCATGTTTGATTATTTGATCGATGTCCAGTAAGTCTCTCTTAGGACGATAATATTCGTCTTAAGATGAAAACGAATTAAATATACTCTCACCTGCATTCATAAGACAAACATTATTCTATTAGTCCTAAACATTATTATTTTGTTTCATATATCATACTTGTTCCGTTTTAAATTTAGACGAATATTATCATTTTAAACAGAAAAAAAGGTATGTTTGATGAACATAATAGTGCTTCATTGTATAGGCTAGGTTGGTATTCTTTCAACACAAATTCTCTTTTGTGACGGTCGGGTCAAATAAAACCCATATGAAAGGATAAAGACAAGTCATTTGTAATTCCATATATCCGTCACAAGTGAGACCTATTGTTCTTTAATTTCAATTTAAGCTTAGAACACGAGGGTTTTTTTAATTATCTTCTCGTAAAAGAATTTTCAAAAAAACCCAAAACCGAAATTTATGGGTTGAATTACTGTTAACGAACCAATACCTTGAACAATTCAATCCAATATCAAAGTATTGTCACGAGTTTACTTATATAATACGATTTTATAATCTGCATTACTCTTAACGAGCCATTATTTTGAGCAATTCAATCCGATGTCCAAGTATTATCACGAGTTTACTCGTATAATAAGGTTTTACCTGATCCTAAACTCGTATAATACGGTTTTATAAACTCCATTACTTTTAATGAACCAGTATCTTGAGCAATTCAATCCGATGTCCAAGTACTATCACGAGTTTACTTGTATAACTAGTTTTAAACCCGCGCAGAAATTGCACGGGTTGTTTAAAGTAAATTTTAATATTACGAATAAGATTAAATAACTATAAGCAGGTGATGAAACTTGTCTTGCTTTTCATCTCGTTTCAATCAGTATACTCTCCCAGTCCAATATTTATTGTGGGAGCATTTAAGGATAAGGGGTGATTACCAACTACACCCCTTAAATAAAAAAGAATTGAGATTTCAATTTTATGCTTATTAATTTATTATGATGGTAGGTTTATACCGTGAAAAAATGCACGGGTTACTATCTAAAAAATGGAAAAAAAAAAAATATATATACATATGTATAATCAACTCAAATTTGTTTAAAAATTTATTCAATTAAGAGATTTTAAAATTTAGCCCTAATATTTAGATRATATGTGAAATGTGAGTATGTAATTTATATATTTTTTTWAAATAAATTTATTCACCACAAATCAACATTTGATCATATAGTACCACAAATTAACTTTTAAGAATGCATACTATTCAAAATAATTAAACATACTGTCTCRAAACATATTTACTTAATTCCAAACATATATATAATCCATATTTTATATGATTAATAGGTATAAAATATAGTGAAATGAAATATAAGAGAGCAACTATGAAAGAGAGTAATTAAATCTGAAATGATCATGGCGGTCCCTACATTTGAAGGAAAAAAATGTTTTTTTTCAATTCCCTAAAAAGCAGGAGCCAATARAAATTGGCTAAATGACTTAGCTTTTATAACTAGTAGATACGGTTTTACCTAATCCTATAACCCCACGTGTTTGTATTCAATAAATACTCAATATAGATTCTTTTTCTTATCCTTAATATATTAAAAAAAATAAAAAAAAATAAAGGAGTGGATATTATGAAAGCGTAAGAAAAGCATAAACTCCAGAAGTCCAGACTCCAGACTTGACGGTAACGCAACATTTTGATTCTATTACAATTTATTACTTCATTCTTTTCATATACAAAACTACCAATTGATTAATAAAATACAAGTTTTTCTGTTAAAAAGTTGCGGAGAAAATTATAACAAAATCCGCGATCAGCTTATTCCTTTTATCGTAACTGTTTTGAATAATTTAGTACATTTTTATATAATAATAGCGATATTTGTTTAAAAAAGAGTATGTTGTTCGATCTTTATCAATATTTTTATTTGATTTTGATGTCTTTAGCAACTGTTGTATAAACATTATTTTTAGTAAATTGGTCTTTTTTACGAAAAACAAACAATCCGGTGCAGCAATGTGAAAAATTCATAACGAGAACAAGAACAACAAAATAATTTGAGGCTTTGAAATCGGTGGTTAATCTTATGAATCATTGTTTGAAACCGTCACTGTCTGGTAAGATAATAATAATAATAATAATAATAATAATAATAATAATAATAATAACAACGGATAATGCACGCAGTGGCCTTGAGGTTTGATATTTTGCCCGAAATACCCAATTTTTTTATCCGGGAAACTTTAAGAAGCCATAACTCGTGTTTACGATTTCCGAAAGTGATAATTTTTTTTTTCAAATCGATCATCTTTCCAAGAACTACCATTTCAAAAAAAAAATTATCGTATTTGGATCCCGTGGCTAGGAGTAATTGCGTGTCAAAGTTTTTTTGACCGAACAAACTTTGACTGACCATATCTCTTGTCACAAATTCCAAACTCAAACAATTTTTTTTTTCAAGTCGTAGTTCTCGGAAAGAYGATCAATTTGAAAAAAAAAAAATTATCACTTTCTGCACTCGTAAACACGAGTTATGGCCTCTTAAAGTTTTCCGGATAAAAAAATTGGGTATTTCGTGCAAAAAAGCAAACCTCAAGGGCACCGCGTGCATTTTCCGTAATAATAATAATAAAAAAAAAGATAAAACGGTAAAATAGAGAAGGAGAAGGAAAACACAATTACAAAAAATAGTGAATATACAGGAGAATGTGAGAAAATGTAAAGAAACAAAAAAAATTCCTTAAATAAGTACCAAAAAGAACATAGCTACTAACAACGCTTGAATTCGCGAATCGGAAAAAATAACGTCAGGATATATTAACACACATCATCTCCAATGGCGGCCTAACATCTTCGGGGAAACATGGTAGTACAAAAATCAAATAAACAATGTGCAGAGAATTCAAGGGAAAGCTAGCAGCTAGTGGCCCTGAAATGTCAATACAATGAGCCAAGTTGAAGAAATGATGGGCAATCAGAGTTTACCAGGGACTGTCGATGCTCGTGGAAGTGACCATCTTTGATGTCGAAGGCTGTACAAATCTGAAATCACGCTTCTCCTTTAACTGCTAGCAGCATTTAAAATGGGCTCGTGTTTAGCACATTGTCGTCATAAAGTTTTTAAGGTCTGCAGGAGAGTTGAGAAGAAGAATGTTCGCAGATGAAATAAAATAAGTTACAAAGTGTTGTAGTATGAACAAAGATTGTAGGCTTGTAGTCGTCGTATGTAGTGAGAAAATAGCGGTTAAATTTGGCCAACAAAGTAATAGGTGAGTAAGGTGACAATATAAATGGGATGGCGGAAAACTTGGTGTTGGCTGTAAAGGAAACTTCACCTTAAAAGCTCAAGCAGCAGATAAATCACTATACTGCCATGGATTGAACTCCTTGTTCTTCACGTCTTCCACTTCGATATCATCTGTCTCGTCTATAGCTGCGCGGTGCTCAGCATACTTTCCATTGAACTGATAGACTTCCAACTCACCCCACGGAGTGGTTGTAACTTCTTCGGTTAGGTCAAACCATTTTGGGCTAAACTTAACGCCATGGGCTTCTCGATTCTTTTTTTCTCCTCTTTGCCTCTCCTCCAAACTGAAAATCGAACAAAGTCAAAATAGTCGGAACCAAACAGCAGAAAACTTTTCTTTCTAAAACTGATATCTATTTGAAGGGGAAATTAGTCAATCGAAGTTTAACAAGTTAATCTCAATTTAACCCAACACTGATAATTCAATAACGACAACTAACTGTGAGGTAAGTTCTCTTCTCCAAATCAATATGCATCTGTGATAAATTCTCCAAATTGAATAACAAATAATAGTTGGTGGACCATTCCTCGATACAACTTTAATCTACCTTTAAAATTGGTAACGAATTAGATATGTAAACAAAAAAAAAGCGGGGAAAGAATGAAAACCTGCTCTTTTCTGCACCGGCCTTGGATAAATCACCCATTTCAAGAGAAAATCTATCCGGCCTTAAACGTGAGTCAGATGCCAATAATTTCTTGGGAGCTGTGTCAAAGCTGTTTATCTTGTGAGCAAAGTGAGTGTATTGAAATTTGTCATTTTTTGGGGTATCTGCCAAGTGCCAGACCTGCACACCAAATTTATCGTCCACAATTGAGGGTAAACAGAAAACAAACTTAATAGGAACTTAATGTTGTAAAAGTAACACAGTTCAGTGACTCAAAAGGTACTTAGATCAGGGAATAGAGAATATTTGATCTGTTGTCCAGCATATTTACCGAGCACAACCAGTGACTAACTTCAGCTTTGGATACAACTTAGCTGTACCCCCCAGGCACTGAGATCAAAGCACTCTTGTAGATCTAGGATAAGAGGAATGATTTTCATTTTTGTTACTCTAAAAAATGATCAGAAAATATTTTCATGCTTAGGTAGAGAGAACACAAATTCTTATTTAAGACGGGCGTATAAACTTAATACGGGTCAAATAGCATAGATAAGACAAACGCATAATGCCTAGATATTAACAAAAAAATTGTCTTATCTACACAAGTGGGATGCTATTTGGCCCGATTGAATCTCGACGGATATATCCGTCTTGAGAGAGACTAATTGGAGAGAGAAAAATGCCTGCCCGGAGACCAGCTTCTGAGTTCTGACACACTACATGGTAAATGATAGCCCTGAAATTTTAAGCTAAACGGGCAGCAAATTTTCCTGACATCAGGTTCTAAGAACCACATTATATATGCTTTTGGAAGTATCAAGCCAAGACAAATATATGACAGAAAAAAACACCGGCCTTCTAAAATATACCTCTTTCAGTTCTGTGCCGGGAAGAGGCTCCCCATCTGCATCACATGGTTGATAACTCATTGACTCATTCCATTTACCAGTCATTAAAATTTTAGGTTCCTCATTAGCATCATATACATAACCATCCACCTCATAACGTCCAGCACTGAAAGAAAACGCGAGTTCAAGTAAGCCAACATGCACTAAAAAAAGTAGGAGAATACATTAAAGAAAGCACAAGTGAAGTGCCAAATCTGATACACATAACCAGTGAGCAATAAATTCTGGCTGCTCACATCATATACTCCACAGAGCATAGATTAAAAAGGTGAGAGGCGCACTGCGACTACGAATCGCAAAGCACGCTCTTTTCCAAACAAATGCCTTTTTTGAGTTTAAAGAGGTACAAGTAAAACAATGAAATGTGGGGATAGTGGCAAAGAGAAAGGCATAACATAATAACTATAAGCAAAAAGTGGAAACTGAATAATTCCGTGCCTTGCTAGTTGAACCTTATCAACAAGATGCGTTTAAGGCGCATAAGCATCTTGGCCTGTGCCTCATTGAGCAACAAACACTATATACTTATATCAATGATAAACCCAACACAAAGGTAAATAAATTGATGGCAAGGAAGGCTAACATTTTGAAGGCGAAGGTTAACATACCCAAACCAGCCACATGGTTGAAAATACAGCACAACTTTATCCCCTGTAGTCAAATTAGTCATTATCATCTCGCCAGGTGAATCAACCCACGTTCGTCCAAATATCAAGTTGTTCACTTTAGTAAGAGGTGGAACCAACTCCAACACTACACCATCTCTTTTCAGCGTCACACGTGTCCTGCATCCGCCATTAACCACAGGGAAACATGTCATAAGTTAGCTACAAACCAATCATTTCAAATTAGCTGCTACTAAAAGCTTAGGCAGTTAAACGTCCACTACATACAGTGCATACTTTGTCTTTTAATGTGAAAGTATACTAGGCAATCTTAAGCAATGCAGTGGAATAGGGCGTTTTAGATATTCATACACAATAATGACCTATTGCAAGTTTCTGACAATACAGATGTCGCGGGCCTTTAACATATCTCTCAACAATGATAATGCCTTCACTGATGTTACAATTCATTTTGCCTAGTTGATAAGAATTTCAAGTCAACCATGCCAGGACACATTTTGCACATTTGTAATACAGGTGGAGGAGTTATCTTCAAATATTCAGTTAGGTTCACCCTTGTGGTTTTGTCAAGAGCCCAAGAGCATTAAATATCCATTCGGCAGAAAAGGGATTCCTTGGTCAGGCGACTAAAGCAACAGTTGAACACATCTAACACAAGCCTAATTATCAACTACAAAGTACTACATATTACCAAATACCAATAAAACTATATAAGCAAATGATAATAAAGTTACACAAACCAAGATGGGAAATGTACCTTCCGACGGGATACACATCGACAGAATTGCCCAAAAATTTAGTTTTTAGCTTTGATGTACAGTCGTATGCAAAGTGCTCATTTTCAGAATGCCCAGCACTCATAGGTGGATGATGACTCACCTAAATTTGGAAAAACAGATAATTAATGATCATTAATAAGCAACTAATCCCCTTAAACCTCTCTAAGGCCTGAGCAATGTTGAAGGCAAAATGTGTAGACTCATTATCTAGTACTTTCTCTGGTCAAATCCTAACAACCCATAATTTCAAAATGCCTCACGTAAAAGGGGGGACCATGGCGTTTGGATTTGAAGAGAGGGAGTAGTGATTGAAATAGAAACAATCAACAATGAAGCTTAAGCTTCTGACATATCAAAACAGTGAAAGGATAGTATCCCAAAATGAGCCCTGAAGTTCGACAATAAACATACCTGCTCTGCCAAAAAGGAAATCCCATGATGATTTGCCATTTCATAAGTTTCACCAAGAATGGGATTGAAAGGCTTCCAAGTGCGTTGATAAGCATAGTACACAGAGATTGCCCACGATGCTGCAGAAAATGACAGGAATATTAGCCTTTCAGTTGTATGATAACTGTATCAGACACAACCTCCAAGAAAAATCGTGCTCACCAGAATAAACCAATCGCATGTAAGGATCTTCACATTGATCGGCCTGATCTAACAGGTAGCAATATTCCATCAGCTGCCAAAGCCATAGATCAATTTTGGATATTAGCACCATTGCCACAAACCTTTGAACATAATTCCTTTCTAAAAACAAAGCACTTATTATGAAGAACAGTTTGCACAAACCTCCGCCATTTTCTGCAGCATAGTCATTGGCTCAAAAATCACTACAGGAAGTGTGACCATTGACGTTACATCTGCTCCAATATACTTCTGCATCATTTTCCAGTAGCTATCTCTGTCCTATGATAAGTAAGACGGGAAGGATTAGTATGTTAGCCCTCACTCTGTGCTTGACAGTAAAGAGTTATCCCACTACAAGCTTTCTGCCAAGCAGATAGCTAGCTTATTACAAGGAATATGAGAAAGACAGAGATATCCACTATAAACATGTGATAAAGCGCCAAGTTACAGACACCTAACACTGGATAAATTTCACTCAGTGACTTGGTATTTGGTAAACCTTATTTAAGTCTGAACTCAAAGCAATGGTTTATCGACTGAATTTTGGAAAGAAGAT
>VHZZ01000006.1:282778-307440 GCA_009801015.1 Silene noctiflora
AAAAAAATTGATTAATTTTAGATGTTATATGGATTGAGTGTTAGAATTAGCCATTAGGGATTTACTATTTAGGGGCGGCAAATGGAAATTTTTGTACAAACTGTACTGAAATGAGTAAAATGTATACTGCGAAAATAAATTACGTAGTATTATTATAGCATGATTATTACTCCAAAACATCAACAAACTCCAAAAATACAGAACAAATACAGTTATACACTCACATTTACAGATCACAATGCACAAAACCCTGATCTCATCATGTGCTTCCCAATCTTCCAAATTCTAATCATAATCTAATCTAATCTAATTACCCTAATCAAACAACAAAACCCTAATAATCAAATTAATTAAATTCCTAATTTCATCACCCTTAATTAATTAAACAATTATCAATTGCTTTCTAACCTTTTCAGATCCAACACTTACCCACCACCTACTTTACAATTATTCACACAAAACCCTAATAAAGATTCAATCTTTGTAATTACCCACAGCAAAAAACCCATTAAAAATTGTTACTTTGTTATTAATTTTGTTAAATTTTTGAGATAATGGTTAAGAAATCCAAGAAATTGCAACAACAACAGCATGAAATTGGTCACTCTGTTCCTTTTAAATTGAATAAATTGTTTGATTCTGATGCTTCATGGGATAAGGTAAATCAATTTTTCCAGCCTTTTTTTTTTTTTTTTTTAATTTGAAAGTTCATAATTTGTTCAATTTTAGTGATTAGTGTATGTAATTATCAATTGGGTTCTTGTGTAATTGTAGAAATTTTGCAATTATTCATTTGAAAGTTCATAATTTGATCAATTTTAGTGATTTGTGAATGTAATTATCAATTGGGTTATTGTGAAATTTGCAGAAATTAGCCATTTTTTTTTGAAAGTTCATAATTTGTTCAATTTTAATGATTAGTGAATGTAATTATCAATTGGGTTCTTGTGTAATTGTAGAAATGATCCAACTTTTTATTTGAAAGTTCATTATTTGTTTAATTGTAGTGATTAGTGAGTGTAGTTCTCAATTGGGTATTTAAAAATTCATAATTTTGCTGGATTCAAGCTTAAACGGATTCGAACGATGATTCATGTTATCCGACCCCAATTCATGTTGGGACTAAAGCTCATTTGTTGTTGTTTTCATGGAATTATAGAAATTATGGAAATTGAGTTTGGTTATAGAATCAGATTATGGAGATTGAATCACTTGAAAATTGTTGACTTTAGTTATTGTTATCTATAAATTTGGTTGCTAATTGGTGTTTAGTTATTGTTATAAAGTCATTGATTGTTCTTCGGCCATCAGCGTAAAATTTTGGTTGAGATAGTTCTCTCACATAGTATCTATCAGCTTCATAGTGTAAGGCACTAAGTTTTTGGTTGAAGTTCAATCAATTACTTTGTACATTGATAGTTTACATGAATTCGATCATCGAAAACCTCAGTTGATACTGACTTATGGTAGAAGTATCATGGATGAGGAGAGTGAGTGAATTTACTTTTGAGTTGCACACAATTCACATGAGAGTAAGATTTGCTCTATTGTTTTGATTTAGGATCAACTAGGAGATGTTCTACATTGGATGCGACAACTGGTGGCGCTTGTGTGTGGATTGGTCTGGGGTGCAATTCCCTTGGTTGGAGGTTTCTGGCTCATTTTGTAAGTTTGTTCATCCCTTTTTTTTTTCTTCAATAAGAAGGTTATTCATCCTTTCAGTCTCTGCAATAGATTATCACTCTATTTTGTTTCCTCTAAATGATACTGTATTTACTCAGCATTATAAACTCCTCGATATTTCATTGTGTATTTGAGATGATTCTATCTTTCTATGGATGTGCATACTGCAAGGTTGGGACTTGAGAATACTTGGCTCATTTTGTAGGTTTAGTCATTGTGTGATCGTTTAGAAGTCGAAACCTTTTTCTCTATCAGTCTGTGACTAGTGGATTCACAATTTCACGACTTTACTTTAAGGGCTTGCTTGGGTTGAAGGTAAATTTACGTGGCTAATGGATATCGAACAAAGGAGAAAAAGAGGAAGCGATGCTTTATGAAGGGAGGATGAAAGGGTGTAAGTGAAAAGTGAAAACTTACTCCGTTAGTCCCATATGAGGGTAAAGGTCACCTCTGTGGGTAACTGTGAACCCCTCTTACGGGGTAACGATTGACCATCACTACCTTTGTACCTCCTACTCTTCTACGTTTATTCTTCCATTTCTCTGTATGACTTTATGAGTTATCTGCCAATCCGAAAGACCCTAAGTATATATAGTCCTATGACGGATTAATGATGGGTTGTTTGTCGTTTTCCACATTGTGGTTACAGTTACTTGGGACTTTCAACAGCCATTGTGTATGCTTATTATGCATTGATACTAAAAGTCGACGAAGAAGACTACGGAGGTCACGGAACTCTTCTCCAGGAAGGGCTTTTTGCTTCCATCACACTCTTTTTGGTATACCTTTCGTTTTCTCGAGCATCACATTTCATTTATTTCACACAAGGGTCCTGTCATCCTGTGTTCTGATTGACGCGTTGACTAAAACCCTGTTCTTGTCAATCCTTATCACAGCTTGCGTGGATTCTAGTTTACAGCTTGGCACACTTCTGACAGCTAGGTAGTGGCGTCATCTTCTTCGCTGATAGTGAGATCAATTTGGTAAGCGGCTATCAAATGTTTCCTGCTTCGGGTTTGCCATAAATCTAATGAACTATTAGATGGTTTCGTCGAGACAACTGTATTTGTTTAGCACGTGTACTTTCCTAGCTGCTGCTATTCATGATCTTTTAGTTGTCGGATTAAGTTCAGCCTGTATCTTTTTGTGTAATCCCAGAAAGAGTTGGCTTATGTAACATTACTGAGTACCGACACGGCGACACTTAAGATCAATCCCCACAATAAACATATCACAGATGTTATTCACATTATTCGGTATCTTTAAGTAGCATCAGTTGTCCATGGCTGATATCTGCATTACTATCAGTCTGTCTTTGTGATTGCTAATCAGTTAAATGCAATGAGTAAGACACTTTGCTGTTAGATCCTCGGCCCTGGACACGAGCTTGGCAATAATTTGGAGACATTAATCTCCTATGGTGGCATTGAGTATTAGCATTCGCGGTTTCTGATTTTGTTTGCATTACTATCAGTCTGTCTTTGTGATTGCTAATCAGTTAAATGCAATGAGTACGACACTTTGCTGTTAGATCCTCGGCCCTGGACACGAGCTTGTCAATAATTTGGAGACATTAATCTCCTATGGTGGCATTGAGTATTAGCATTCGCGGTTTCTGATTTTGTTTGCATTACTATCAGTCTGTCTTTGTGATTGCTAATCAGTTAAATGCAATGAGTACGACACTTTGCTGTTAGATCCTCGGCCCCTGGACACGAGCTTGGGAATAATTTGGAGACATTAATCTCCTATGGTGGCATTGAGTATTAGCATTCGCGGTTTCTGATTTTGTTTGCATTGCGTATGTATGGACCTTTATGCTTCAGAATATTTTAAACGACGACATTCAAGGCCTCAAGTTTTAGTGCTTATGGAATTGATTGCTTACGGAATTGAGTTACGAGAGATGAGGGACTAGGTCTGTGCGCGCTTGCACATTAACAAACGAACTGAATTGCATAGAACTGAACTAAACTTACAGAACATGAACGGAACTGAAATTATGTCCAAACACTCGAGCAATTCAGCAATGTATCCCCAAGGCTCCCAATACTCGAGACCTCAGACCTACTAGAAAAAGTTTCATTCAAGAGTAAATAAACGAGCTTTGCATAGCCACATTTACGAGTCAGGAGTATTGCAGGTACACAGTATACTACACCGTAAACAATAAGTAAATGGTGAGCTAGCTATGTACACTTCTGTTGTCATTCATACCAGCCGCGACATATAGCTGGCAAGTTCACTCTCCGTTTACGGACGAGTAGCTTGAATTCAACTTGGTGTCATGCATTGTTAGATCGTAGGTGCTCATGATGGCCTCTGGAATTCTTTAGCTCTAGAAAATTGCTAGAAAAAACAAAAACAAATAAAGTTTTACAAAATGCGTCTGCCGGGAGTCGAACCCGGGTCTATTGCTTGGAAGGCAATTATCCTAACCGTTGGACTACAGACGCGATTTTTGTTTATTTTTATGTTTAAAATTATATAATTATTTTGTTGGCGCCAAGCAATGGTTCACCAATAAGCCAATAATTCATATTTATAGCGTAAATTTAAATTCCTTTTTCTTTAACCTTGTTTCTTAAATTATTATGTAGACTAGTATAGCTCCCGTGCAAATGCACGGTATTTTAGATACAGATATTTGAGAATTTGACAATTAATTAAACTAATGCAATTTACTTTCATTTTGAAAAGGGTAGAAAATTTGTTTATATAATTTTAAGAAGATCTTTTATTAGTTTTATTTGTGTAAAAGTTAAACAATGAATGATGTTATAAAATAAATTAGGAGATAAATATTGTTTAATAGTAAAAATAGAAGTGCACAATAACTAATTAGGAAATAAATAATCTAGTAGAATATTACTTAGGCGGGAAATTTAAGCGGAAAAATTTAGAGATGTATTAATCTTTTAGTATATACGGGATTCCCGACTTCTTGTTTTGAAGGAAATTTTAATAAAGTAAAGGTTTTAGCTGAGAAGTTTTACTTTGATTAATTGCATAAGATTTCTTTGTTAATTCCTTTTAAAAAAAAAAAAAGATTTCTTTTTTAATTGTAAAGTCTTGAATGTTTTATTTTGATTTAGTGAAATTGCATGAAATACGAACGAGATAAAATGAATTGTTTTAAAGAGATAAATGACAATTATTTCCACCATTGATTTCACCATCTACAAAAGGCTATATTCATACTAGATTCAATCTTGTGGAGCATTCTTAGCCCGAGTCCATGTCTTATAGACTTCGAGCCTGTCACATTCGGCTGGCTTACCTGGTACGTGGTTTGCAGGTTATCACATATACCCGAGAGTTTACCCAGTGTGCACCGAAGGAAACGACTGCGGGCTCCCTTATCACAAAAATAAATAAATAATAGTTTGAAGCTTTGGCATGCAAAGACAAGAACAAATTGAAGATTTGCAACTTCACTTGCAATAAGGGTTGATTTCAAAAGAGTATATCTTGAGTTCTAAATATCCAACAAAGGCATGGCCAATTGGAGGTGAAAATATAAGATATTAGCTTTCCAATAGCAGGTCACACACCTCATTTAGACAAGAAACGAGGGAGATATGACTTTTACAAGATAGTCGAGGATCTAAGGGAATTTCGCCTCCACTCTTTACCTTCAGCCCTCGGAGTTAGAGATTATGTCGAAAGTCTTATTTCACTTGTTTGAAGATGAAAACGGTTTTCATTGTTTCATTTGTTTGCATGAAAATCACTCTTTTGTGTGTTATCGTAGATTCGTAGGCTTGGATTCTGCAAATATCTAAGCAACTTTTATTTCGGAATGTATTTGTGTAAACATATATATCTATCGGAAACAAAATTATTGTAAAACCATCTTACAGAAAACCGACTAAATTATCTACATTCTTGAAAAATACTTATCCCATATATGATTATCTAATCCTCCAAAAAAATTGTACTTCCAACTATACTCTTGAGGGAAGCTCTCCATTGTCAAATTCATCCTAATCTTCCCTATCCTCTTCAAAACTTCCTTCACCGATACATCGAAAGCGTCTTCAATCTTCGCTAATCTCGAATTAGGATTCGCATAAACCACCCTCGGAATTAGTCTAATTACCTCTTGTCTCATAGCCTTAATCACTTTCTTAGGAATTTTTAACAACCTCTGCTCAATGCTGAAATTTCCCTGCTTGACTTCTTCAATCGGTATAAACACGGAATATTTCGAGTAATTCTTAGGCAAATGCCACATATATTGTACGTAAGCTGAACCCGGATGGAAAAAAACCGGTATACATCCGGCTAGAATTGAGTCGAAAGCTGATCTTCTTGTATATGAATCCCCTGGAGGTTGTAAGCAAAACACTGACCTTTGAAACAACCTCATTACATTCTTTGGCTTTCGACAATTTCTCGCGTCTTGGTTACAATTTACGAGTTTACAACACTTACCTTTAGATCCTATGCATTGATTGATTATCTCGTTTCTGATAGAATCCTTCTGTTGCGGCCTTGGAGCACCTGCAAACGAAAACAAGTATGTTCGTTTTTGTTTTCGCATCCTTTCTTGCCATTTATACACTTCAATGTCGCTTGATGGGTGAAAATAAGTCGGGTATGGTATCGCAAAATCCGTGTTATTCCAAGGGCTAGACTCGATTAATAAGCTAGTCATGTTTTTAATCTCCGGAAGCATAAAAAGACAGTTACCCCAATCAGTCTCTGTATCAGAGCCTCGTCTGAAATCCCAGGATATTCTTCCGGCAACTATGAAATGATCGCGACCATACATAGTCGCCCACTCGGGTTTTTCCCTTAGGTACTTAGCTAGTTCGATTGAAGCAGCGTCTCTGCTTAAAACATCATTGTTCCACAGGTACCGGCCTGCGTCTAGCCCTGCATAGAAAGGCACATATACGGCACTTGCTATCGAAGAATCCTCTGTTAAGCATTTATATTGCTTCATTCTGTTGCGAAATATGACTTCGAGTGAAAACTGGTTAGTAGCAAACCAAGAATCACCCGACTCACCTGAATCATTTAGTCGCGGTCCAAGACCCGAGTTAGTAAGATACTTACACATGTCAATCCACTTATTAAGTGTCTTACAATTTTCAAGCAAATCGTCGTTGAACTGCCCAGGAAGCTCTTGTACATAAATGTATTTTCCTTCACATTCATCGACTTGGTTATTGACAATGGTCGCGATTTTGGGCACATTATAAAGCAAGGAGTCGAGATAAACAAACGACAAGCTAAAAACAAGAGTAAAAAGAACAAACCAGGATATGAAACACGAGTTTGCACCCGATGATTTTTCATTATGAGGTACTTGATGATTAAATTTCTTTAAATACATTTTTATTTTTATTTTATTTTTTTGTACATTAAAAGTCTAGAAAGTTTGGTGTAAAAATAAGGATTTGTTCATAGTAATGTAAAAGAAATCATGGAAAGGAATCATAGGGAAGTGCATTGCAAGAAATGGAGATTTGATTTTTTATATTAAAAAGAGAATTTATTGTATTTTAATGAAGGAATAGCTTTGGAAGTGGACTAACCATGCAAAAAAAAAGAAAGAAATAAAATCATAAATGGAATTTTTTTATAAATTGTGAGAATTCTTTCCTAATATTGTTTAGTATAATCTAGAAAAAAAAAATCTCTTGATTTTCTTTCTTATTTTAGCCAATCTTGTTTTATAAGGAATTTTGTAATATGTGACTAATGACTATATTTGATTTGTTAATTAATCATCCCCTATATACTAAAAGATTAACACATCTCTAAATTCTCCCGCTCAAATTTCCCGTCCAAGTGATATTCGCTAGACAATATTTATTTCCTAATTAGTTAATGTTGACTATCTATATTTACAATTAAACAATATTTATGTCCTAATTAATTTTATAACATCAATCATTGTTTAACTTTTACACAAATAAGGCTAATAAAATATCTCATTGGAATTATATATGAAAATTTTCTACCCTTTTTAAAATGAAGGTAAATTGCATTAGTTTGATTAATTGTAAAATTCTCAAATATCTGTATTTAAAATACCGTGCATTTGCACGGGAACTATAATAGTATAGAAATCAAGGTAACAAGTTTTCCTAAACTAACATATACTTCCTCTGTCCCGGTCACTTGTTTACTACCTGTTCTATTTTCGAATGTCTCGGTCAATTATTTACCTTTCTATTTTAGAAATGCTTTTGATGAGAAATTTGATCATCCACGCTCAATCCGTCCACTTGTCATCTAATAATTGTCTACTTTTTTTTGTTTTATCTTTGTGTCAACTAAAGATAAACAAATGATCGGGATCGACTACGTACTTCTTTGTTTCTAAAACCAAATATTACATTGAGAAGATACTTGGAGTGACATTAGTTAAAAGGAGTGATCAAGCATAATAAGAACTCTTCTTTGTAATATTAGAGTCACGAGATATTCGGTCCGTTTTAAATAAGAATTTATGCTAAAAATTATTTACACTATAGACTAATTTGAAACATAAGATGTTCATTATGGTAAAAAGTACTTCTTTCATCTCAGTCATTTGTTGTTTTATTCCATTTTCGAGTGTGTTAGTCAATTGTTGTCCTTTCTATTTTAGGAATGCATTTAATAAGCAATTTGATCATTCACACTCAATTTGGTAAACTTCTCATATAATAATTGGTCCCCTCCCCTTTTTTTGGTCTTTGTGCCAAACCAAATGACAACAATTGACCGGGACAGAGGGAGTATATAATCATGAATATCAATCAATTCAGTAAATCTCCTGAGAGACCGTCTCCTACTAAATTAGTGGGAGACAACATGAAAAACAAAAATTAAATAACTCTCTTCCCCCATCATGTGAGAGGTCTCTCAATAACGCTATTGAGATACCGTCTTTCTAAAGTTTTTGTGCAATTATTTAATGGTGCAGTTTATTTTAATAAAATTTGTGCTGGACAAAATAAGAGCTAAATCAAACGAGGGAATTTAGTATATTTTAATGCAACCACAACACCACTAGCACGTAAAATATCAGGAGTTGACTTTTATGGAATTACTTCAATTATAGAAAGTTTTTTTTTTTTTTTTTTTTTTTTTAGCACGAGTATATCCTACCGACAGCTGGGGCAATCTTATTTTGAACAATTCTATGATAAAAAAAAGAAAAGAAAAAAGAAAAACAATTCTACAAAAGCACGAATGTAATCAACTTAGAAGAAGATATGTCTTCTACAATTACTCTTCGTTAGCTGGTAAAGTCATGAGAAAATTTCGATTCAAATACGTCAACAATTTATTCCAATGAAAAACACTTATGTTCAATTAAACTAAAGGAATACTAATCTACTATTCCAAAACTTTACAATGAGTCGAACCGGTCTTCACTATTTATATGAGTGTATATGAGATTGTAGGTAAATAACGATCTTATACAAGACTAACTGATCAATCAACAATAAAATGACTAAAAAACAATTAATATTACCACACACCAAGACTTCACAATGAGTCGAACCGGTCTTCACTATTCATATGAGACCGTTTAATGTTATATTACTAACGAAGCATTTTATAATTTCGTTAATGACAGGTTGTGTGCATGTAACGATCTTATACAAGACTAACTGAATCAACAACGATAAAATCGACAACAAAACAAGGAAAATGAGTTAGAGTCACTGGGTGGCGTTCAATCTCGGCGCCACCCTCTCACATGCTATAAGTGGGGACCTCAATAATAATTGGTACATCAAATATAATAAGTAGAGACCTCCAATAATAAAAGGGTACATGTGAGAGCCTGAGAGGGTGGCGCCGAGATTGGGCGCCACCCAAAAACAATTACTAGGACTAGAAAACAAAGTACTTATCCCATTCATTATTATCCAAATTCCCAAAAAAATTAAACTTCCAAGCAAAGAAATTAGGAACATTTTCAGATGAACCAATTTTTCCTCCTTCCATTTCCCTTTTAACCCTCTCTACTCTGTTCAAAACTCCCTTCACTGCTACTTCAAATGCATCTTCCAAATTATCGACATTCGAGTTAGGATTCGCGTAAACAATGCTCGGGATTAGCTTAATCACCTCTTCTCTCATTGCCTTAATCTTCTCCTTTGGAATACCTAGCAACACTTGCTCAATGTAGACCTTCCGTTGTTTCAATTTATTCATCGGAATAAACACGGAATAACTCGAATAATTCCTAGGCAAATGCCATATATAATGGACGTAGGCTGAACCCGGGTGAAAGAAGACGGGTATACACCCGGCTAACATCGAATCAAACGTTGATTTTCGACTCAATGAATCCCCTGGAGGTTGTAAACAAAAATCGGAACTTTGGAATAATTCCATTATATTCTCGGGGGTTACACCTTCCTTAACATGTAAAAACTCGCAATGCCTCGCTTTGGAAGCGAGGCATTGCTTTATTAAAACATTTCTTATGGATCCTGTCATGTTTGGTCTTGGGGCTCCGACAAATGAGAATAGATAAGGCCGCTTTTTCTTCCGCATCTTTTCTTTCCAATTCTCGACTTCATTTCCACTTGACGGGTGGAAAAAAGTCGGATATGGTATACCAATCTCGGATTTACTCGTGGGATTTGATTCGAGTAATAAACTAGTCATGTTCTTGATCTCTGGTAGATCGAGAAGTTTGTTTCCCCAACCATTTGGTGCAGAGGTATCCTCTGTTTTTCGACTAAAATCCCATGTCGTCCTACCGGCTATCAGAAAATGATCTCGACCTCCAAAGGTTTTCCACTCGGGTTTTCGACTGATATAGCTAGCCAAATTAATGGAAGCCTCGTCTCTTAGGGTCGCATTTAAGCAAAATAAATTCCTCCTTAAATCGAGACTAGGATAAAAAGGTACAAATACAGCAGACGACTTAGAATAATCATCGGTCAAGCATCGATATTGCTTCATTCGATTATGAAATATAAGTTCTAACGAAAACTGATCCGTTTCAAACCAATTAAAAGCAGGAAAGACGGTCTCATCAGCGAAACTTAGCCTAAGACCAAGACCGGAATTAGAAAGTATCTTACATTCATCTGTAAACGGGTTCAGAATGCTGCAATTTTCGAGCAAACCTGTATTGAATTCGCTAGGAACATCAAGGACGTAAATGTACCTTCCTTCGCACCCGTCTACTGGAACTGTTCCATTGGCATTGATCACAACGTCTGGAGTTAAACATCGAAAACTTGGGAAAAACTTTGAAGGAATTAATGTAAGAAAAAATAATGTGAAAATTGAACAAGTTAATAATACAAACCATGGTATGATAGAACAATAATTTCGACTAATCGATAATTTTTTTGTTTTTTCATTGTTTTCTACTAATTGATATAATTTTTTGGAGGGCATTTTTGTGTTTTTGGATTGAGAATTTGAGATTTGGATTATGGTTTTGTGCTAATTAATGACATTAAGCAAGAAATATTATTTTGGAAAAGTTGTTGATCAAAGGTATTAGACCAATTCAAGCAGTCTTTAGGACGTGGGCATGCACTAATTGCAATTTAATAAAAAAAAATTAGAACATAGTTGAATTAAATTTAAATAATTTCACAATAGTCGTATTGAATCGAAGTTTGAGGTTCGGTTCTTGGTAGTTGATATTTAAAAAATATTCGTATATGGTTTCCCGTGTTTATTGATTAGACAATTGTTATTTCGCGGTCTTACATGTGAGACAATGACGTATTCATTAATTAGTTTAGATCCCGCGCAATGCACGGTATTTATAGAGTTTTTCTTTTTGTATTATTTAATCATGTTAAATTAACACCTCATTAATTTTTGTATTATGGTTTCCCGTGTTTATTGATTAGACAATTGTTATTTCGCGGTCTTACATGTGAGACAATGACGTATTCATTAACTAGTTTAGATCCCGCGCAATGCACGGTAATTATAGAGTTTTTCTTTTTGTATTATTTAATCATGCTAAATTAACACCTCATTAATTTTTCATATTTCATGTCATTACATTTTGATATGAAAAAAAAAATGAACTGTAAAATTATTCAAGAAAACTTACTAAAATTGAACCATAAAATAATTGTGGTATCTTATTAACGTAATTGTTCATTTTTCTCGTTATTGTATTTTGTTTCGAGAAAAAAAAAACTGAAAATTAATCCAAGAGAATTGGGGAATGGGCTGAAATGTGTTTTTTTATATCAGAAAAACTAATGATTCCAATTTATAAATTCTCTAAAAAATTTTTTGTCATGAAAGTAATCAAAACAATTTATAGTTTTGTTTATACATAATATGAGTCAAGTTATTCCCAAATAATAGCATCAATAAAAGATTTAATATTTTATAGTTTTACATTATTTATATTTTAATTAAAATATTATAGTTTAGTATTTAGTGAAAATTATATAATTTGATGAAAACATTATTTTTTATGAAAAGAATTATTTAATGAAATACATTATAATTACTAATTTCTTTATTTAATTAATACAATTAAATTATCAATAACTTCCTTATTTAAAAAGGTGCTTTTTGGAGGAAAAATTTGTGAGTTCACCTATTCTTTTAGTAAAAAGGGGATGGTGGAAATGGGTCAGGATTGTTTAGCCTTGGTCTGATTAAGTTAAAACGGTTTTAAGTAAGAATACTGTTCTCGATAATCGATCTGCTCGTATTATTGATATACTGTATTTGATTGCTCCAATCCACCAACAACCTAATAAATAAGCTTGGAAGTAATTTAAACCAAAGTTGACTAATTAGTCCAACAATCAATCTCACAATAGAAATATGTATTATTCAATAAATCAACAATAATCGAAATACGTGTTACTTTCTTTTTGACACGTCACCTTACGGAATAATAAATCTCCGGGACATGTATTAATAATACCAATAATAATACGATGAAGGGACAAAAAATGAGACAGCAAATGGGACAGACGAGCTAATACTAGAAACCGAAGTATTTATCCCACTCGTGATTTTCCAAATTTCCATAAAATTTATACTTCCAAGCAAGTAAATCAGGAATTTCACGTTCTGATGATGCATTTTTGAGCCTCTCGACTCGACTCAAAACTCCCTTGACCGCGAGTTCAAATGCGTCTTCCAAGTTATTGTCGACTTTAGAATTGGGATTCGCGTAAACAATCTTAGGAATTAGCTTAATGACCTCTTCTCTCATAGCCATAACTTTGTGCTTAGGAATCGCGAGCAATGTCGTTTCAATGGATACATTCCCCTGTTGCAATTCATGTATAGGGATTAAAACCGAGTAACTCGAATAATCCCTAGGTAAATGCCATATATAATGGAGATAAGCTGAACCGGGATGAAAGAAAACCGGTATACACCCGGCTAAGATGGTGTCGAAAGTTGATTTTCTAGTAAATGAATCCCCTGGAGGTTGTAAACAAAAATCCGATTTTTGGAACAAATTCATTATATTTTCCGGGGTAATACCCGTATGAACATGTAAAAATTTGCAATTACTCGGTTTTGAAGCGAGACACTGGTCGATAAGAACATTTCTTATCGACTCCTTATCATTTGGTCTTGGAGCTCCGGCAAAGGAGAATACAAAATCCCTTGTTTTGTTTCGTATCTTATCTTGCCAATTCTCGACTTCATTTCCACTTGACGGGTGGAAATAAGTCGGGTATGGTATACCAAACTCGGATTTACTCGTAGGACTCGATTCAAGTAATAAGCTAGTCATATTCTTGATTTCGGGTAATTGAAGTAATCGGTTTCCCCACCCGTTACCTTGAGAATCCCATCGACTAAAATCCCATGTCATTCTTCCGGCTATTAAGAAATGGTCTCGACCTCCAAATCTCTCCCACTCGGGTTTTTGACTAATATACTTAGCCAAATCAACGGACGTCTCGTCTCTTAACGTTGCATTCGAGTTCCATAAATACCGGCTTACGTCTAAACCGGAGTAGTAAGGCACAAATATTGCATTCGCCTTAGACGAATCGTTTGTTAAGCATTTATATTGCTTCATTCGATTATAAAATATGACTTCTATCGACCATTGATCGGTTCCATACCAATTGGAACCGGCAAAGACGGTCTCATCAGTAAGATTAAGCCACGGACCTAAACCCGAGTTTTTAAGGGCCGTACACATATCGACAAACGGGTTAAGGATTTCGCAAGTATCGAGTAAATCGAAATTAAATTTGCTAGGAAGATTTTGTACGTAAATATATTTTCCTTTACACAAATCTATTTTTTCTTCAAAATTTGCATGTTTTTGTTTTTCAATTGAAGCAATAATAGGAGTTATTATTGTTTTATTAATAACAACATTTAGAGTTAAATTTCTATCATTATTTTGGAAATATTTTGAGGGAATTAATAAGAGTAAAAATACACTAATTATTGAACAAATTATGATTATAAACCAAGATATATTAGAACAATTGTATCCAATAATATTAGATTGTTTTTCATTATTTGCTTTGATTTGATAGAGTTTTTTGGAAGGCATTTTTTTTGGGTTTGGGATTTGTATATTTTTATGTGCAAGAAATGATAAATTGGAATGTTATGATGATTTAATGATATAGTGTGACAAGTTCTCTAATGTTTATAGATTGAAAAATCATGGATGTTGAACTTGGAAAGATATTGATGTTGACTTGCTCAAATTACGACTCATTTGATGCTGACGAGATTTGAATGTAAGTTATCAGTAATATATATACCCGTGATAAACAACGGATTTACATTGGCCCTGTTTGATAAACAACGGATTAATTTCAGCATGAGCAGATTATAAATGACAGATTTTAACAGAAGGTTTGACTAGCATATTATAATTAACAGAATTAATCTGAGTGTTTGGTAACCAACAGGTTACGATTAATAGATTGTTAGTTTTCTTTGTAAAATTTAGTAAAATTTACTAATTTAGAATATGCTAACCAATATGCCGGGGTAAGCAGCATATTGTAAAACAACATATTGACCCCAAATATGTTGTTTTATATGTTGTTTACCAAACACTAAAATCAGCATATTGACTGATCAAACATGCTAAAACCGTTAGATATGTTAAAAATTGGCCAATATGCCGTTTACCAAACAGAACCATTATTCGAGTGTTATATTGGTTCGGTTAAATAGCGAGATATGAAGATAAGTAGAACGCGGCCATGCCTTTATCGTTAAAATAATATTTGAAAATATATTTTCTATGGGCCAAAATATTGTTTCGAAATTTTATGGGATTTATTGCAATAGCCATTTTTGTTGAATTGATTTATTTTAATAAAATAAAAATGTGACTTCTAAAAATAAAATATTGTAAATATTAGAGATGACACCTTAAGAACATGTCTCTGACCGACCACGTATAGTGTTTCTAGGAAGTAACGTGCACGAAGCATAATATAAGGATTCATAAAATAAAATAATATTCCGTAATCACGTAAATAATTCATTTTAATCAAAATAGTACTAGTCGAAAAGAGTTAAAGAAACATTAATTTGATTTCTTATAACTCGGTTTTACATTAATATAAGTATATAACGTTTGAAGTAGGTTTTCTGAGAAACAACAGTTTACGAGAAAATAAAAAC
Organism: Silene noctiflora; assembly: GCA_009801015.1. Classification (NCBI taxonomy): domain Eukaryota; kingdom Viridiplantae; phylum Streptophyta; class Magnoliopsida; order Caryophyllales; family Caryophyllaceae; genus Silene; species Silene noctiflora. The sequence goes on from VHZZ01000006.1 coordinate 298,049, forward strand.
CCGGTTAATGTAAACACGTATTTAAAACGAAGTTAAATGAGAATTTAATTATTTGTGTTGGAGAAATGTCATCATCATAGAAAACAAGTAGAGTTTTCTCATTTTTTGAACAATAATTTGTTTTTTGTTTTATGAATGAGAATACGTCAATCAATGGCAACTGGCAAGATAACAACGATTCAAACAGAAGAAAAATCAAATAATAATAATAATAATAAATAAATATTGTAATTTATATAGTCAGTTAGGCCGGTAAAGACCCTATTCCTCATCAGTCGTCCCGTGTTCGATATCGTGTCGGACCATCGACATTCGTCGGACAAACCACTATTAATGTTCTTTAGATGAAGTGTGAGATGTCGAAAAAGATTAATTAGAAAATAAGTTTCGGTGGGAAATGCACTTATTTAAATTTAATATCAAATACATTTAAAAAAATGTACGTTATTTATATATTTTATTAAATTTAAATAATGTGTTTCGTGTCCTAAATTTAATGGGATGACATTTCACATATCTGTGTCATGTTCGTGTCCGTTTTAGTGGTACCTAAATAGTAAGTTGTAACATCAAGAATCTAAGACACCTACTGATTTTGTATTTTTCGTAGTTTAAATTTCTTATTGTATATTTAGTGATATTGTTTTTGTTGGGATTAAATACATTTCCTACTTGCTTGAGTCATTGTCAACTACCATTCAAGAAACAGCAGTTCACGGACTATACAACCGGATGTACAATGCTATTGTATATCCAAGGTTATTTTAGTCCTTTTTCTATTAGTTTTTCAAGTGAAGAAAAAAGAGAAAAACAAAGTAACGTAATCTAATTTCTAATCTAATTCCTCTTCTCTCTTTAACTACTTCCATATTTCTTCAACTCTTCTTCATCTCCCTTCATCATCCAGTTAATGAATCTCATCTTCTTCCTTAAATTATTATATCAATCATTATTATATCTCTCTTTATTCAATCATAATAAAAAAGAATTTAATCAATTTTTACGATCAAAGATACACGAATCTTTGATGGTGGATGAAACATCAAATATATCATCATCAATAGAACATGTAACTTTGAAGGAGCATGACACTTCAATAGAAACTGAAACATTTACCAAATCAATTGTTTTGGAAAGATAATTACATATTATGCCTCTCTGTCAAGCTAATTTTTTAAGCTTGTATTTTTTTTWTATATATTTTATAACTCGTATTCTTTCGTATTCTACACTCTATTGTACTTACTTAACATATTTGTCAAATAACTCATATTGTTTGAATCATTAGACGAATTGTTTTATTTTTAAAGAATTTCAGCGTCTTTGTTAATTAGCTCGTTTTCTCTACCATTAGCTCGAGTAGTTTTATTTATAGCTCGACTTATTAATTCACTTTCTCATCTTGTGAATTGTTTTATTTTTGTAGAATTTCAGCATATTTTTGAATTAGCTCATTTTCTCTTACATTAGCTCGATTCGTTTTATATATAGCTCACATTCTTTTTACATTAGCTCATATGTTTATCTTAATAGCTCGTATTCTCATGTGCTAGTATTTTTAAGTTCATGATCATCTTAAGCTCGTATTCTTTTTATATTAGCTCGTATTCTTATCTTAATAGCTTGTATTCTTATATACTCGTATTTTTGAGTCCGTGATCTTAAGCTCTTATTTTTTTACATTAGCTCATATTCTTATATGTTCGAATTTTGTAGTTCGAATTCTTTTCATAATAGTTGGTATTTTTAAGCGCTTAATATATCATCAAAATGTAACGTCTCACAAATCTGGTTCAATATTTTTAGCTCGAGAAGTGTTTCGTTCAGCAGAATATTGTTATATGCATTTTTTCTCCTTGACGATGATGCCAATTATTGCTTCCCTTCAAGCATCTTAGAATCAAAATTAGGAGAAAGTGAGGTTTGTTGTGACTGTCGTTAGAGAGAATTATAGAAGGGTTTTAAGTTGTTGATGATACGTAGATTTTTTTTTTTTTTTTTTTTTTGGGCTATAGATAGTTAATTATACATTATATGGGCCTGATGTACAATGCTTTTATACATCTAGTTGTAGGATCCTAGTTGTGAAGAAATAGACTATTATAATAAAACTGCCTTAGACAAGAAATTTGTAAAACGAATCTTTAAGTAATGTAACTAACTTTTTATTTAAGGGTCGTTATGTATATCTAATATAAATATTCTACCATTTTTGTGTAAGATTGTCTTATATAAAAGTCGATGAGTGAGGTATATACCTACGGTAAAGACCGAGGAGCCGTGACTATTTATGTTGTATGCTTAATTTTCTACTTATAATTGTATAAATTGGTGATGGGTCTTAGTTTAAAATGATATGAAGTCGACCGATATGAATCCGATTTAATTTAAGCGTTCATGTACCCATATATTTTACCATGGAAAATCCCCTATAAACTAAAAGATTAACAAGTATAGGATAATCTGCTCAACTGCTTTCTTGCGCAAAAATATCTTCTTCTATTTTCAGCAACAATATATTATACTCAAGTAATAAATATTCTCTTCTATTTTCAGCAATAATATATTATAGTCAATTAATATTGTAGTTAATCTATTTTGAGCTAAAAAAATACAATAACTGGAATTAAATGCACAATACACAATACTCAATACTTCCTTTAAACTTCCCGTACATCAATAATCCCCTATATATAGTCCCCTATTATACTAAAGATTAACACCACTTTAAAATCTCTGCTCAATGTTATTATTACTCTTGACAAATTTTACCTAATGAAGTAAGTGGACCCACTGTTAATTTGGTTCTATTAATTGACAAAAATCTTGCTAAAAAGTCTCACTTCTTAAAAAATATCAGACATCTAAAATATATTTTACGGAAATTTCCCCATGGTACCCCCGAAATCCCGAATTTTGGCAGATTTCCCATGGTACCCCCGCTTTTAAGAATCCGCCCATGGTACCCTTAAGGTTCTACTTTTGTGCCCGTGGTACTCCTTCATGTAACGACCATTAACGGAACGTTAACTTTTGATGACGTGGCAATAGTGATGAAATTAAAAATTAATAAAAAATATGAAATAAAAATAAAAGTTTGAGCATTTCCCATGGTACCCCTAAACTTTATTCATTTTTCCCCAGATATCCTTAAGTTACAACAAAAGAAGAATCATGTTATGTCATTACTACTCATCACCAAAAAATTAACAAGGTTATGGATTTAAGAAGAGATTATATAGAAAATGAATCATAACTTACTTGACTATGTGAACTTAGTATAAGAAGTTAGACAACTGTCCAACATGGCTATGTAAATTCAAAGAAATATTTGAGGAATTAAGTTAATGATGACATGAAGGCAAAGAAGAAAGTTTTGTTCAAGGTTATATTTTAACATAAAAGTAGCATTAGTTACGTACATGTTGATGTTGAACAAGAGTAAATCGAGATGACACAGAGAATGATAGCAAAATGACCTCCATATCAAGCTATTACATTGCTTAAATAAAGAATCTAGTGGGAAACTGTATAAGAAAATTGCTCAAGGGTACCATGGGAAAATTGTTACAATTCAATGATATCCGAGGAAGAATATATAAAGTACAAGGGTACCATGGAAAATGCGAAACTTTTATTATTTTTTTATTCGTATTTTTAATTTAATAATTATTGTCACGTCATCAAAAGTTAACATTCCGTTAACGGCCGTTACATGAAGGGGTACTACAGGCACGAAAATAAAATCTTAAGGGTACCATGAGCGGATTCTTTAAAACAAGGGTACCATGGAAAATCTGACAAAATGAAGGGGCACCATGAGAAATATCCCTATATTTTATGTAACTCCCATATAGGCCAAATTTAAAAAAAAAACACAAAAAATGAATTCTCAACTACTATAGGTGATTTAGAATTCGTCTTAATACAAAGCTTTATAACATTAGATTTATTAAATGTAAAAATGTTTAATGACAACATTTTAATTACAACTTTCTCTCACACAAGTACACAGCCCTTTCTAAATACCGTATTGTAGTAATGGTGTCTACTAGTAATAAAAGTAGGTAGAAATAGCTAAAGAAAAAGAGCATTCTTGTAACATAGACACTTAGATCACATTCATGAAACAATCTATTCAAACTTTACAATTGAGTCACCAATTTTCACTTTTGACTCATTAAGAGAAATAAACTTTCACCATGGAAAAATTCATCATTCAACTAATCAACAATAAAATTACAAATAATAAAATAAATTTGGGCTTCGTCGTCTATAATATAATAAAATAAAGAATCAATTGCAATCCGGTAAAAGAAATAGTACAAGCCGAAAAATAAATTAAAAACTTTAGCGATTGACTTAAAAATTTAACTAAAAAATAAATTTAAAACTTTAGCGAATGACTTAAAAATTTAACTAAAAAATTCTTTTTTTTCTTATGGAAATGCTTGGGAATGACAACCGAGACAAATTTGTGAAGACCCTTTGGATTCGATTTTTGGATTCAATTCTCAAGTGGTAAGAGCTTTCTTACCCCGACCATGAAGTTGGGGGTTCGATTCTCACCCGCGACATAGTGCGCTCATTTAAACAAAAAAAAAAAACAAATTTTTGTTTAGGACGGGTATATCTGCCTTAAATATGAAAAAAATGTCAAATAGATAGATGAGACAAAAAGTCAAATGCCTAGGGAATGACAACCGAGACAAATTTGTGAAGGCCCTTTGGAGTTTCACAAATTTACGGGTATACCTGCCATAAATATGAAAAAAAAAAGTCAAATAGATAGATGAGACAAAAAGTCAAATGCCAAGGGAATGACAATAAACGTGTCTCATCTATCTATAAGAGGTAATAGTTGACCTGTTTTAACCTTAAGACGGGTAGGACGGAGTTTGGACAAGTTACCAAAAACCAAAGTATTTATCCCAATCTTTATTCTCCAAATTTCCAAAAAACTTGTATTTCCAAGCAAGTGTATCAGGAACAACAGTTTCACCAGTTGCATTCTTGCCTTCCTGCATTTCCCTTTTGAGCTTCTGTACTCTGCTCAAAACACCCTGCACCAACACATCAAATGCATCTTCCAAATGGTCGACTTCTGAATTCGGATTAGCGTAAACAATCCTCGGAATTAGCTTAATAACCTCTTCTCTCATTGCCCTGACTTTTTCCTTTGGAATGTCTAACAGTATCTTCTCAATGGACACATTCCCTTCCATTACTTCATCCATTGGAATAAACACGGAATAGCGCGAATAATCCTTAGGCAAATGCCATATATAATGGACATAAGCCGAACCTGGATGAAATAAAACCGGTATACACCCGGCTAAGATGGTGTCGAATGTTGATTTTCTAGTGTATGAATCCCCTGGAGGTTGTAAGCAAAAATCTGATTTTTGGAACAAATTCATTATTTTTTCGGGGGTAACACTTGGGTTAACATGTAAAAATTGGCAATGCTTCGCTTTTGAAGCGAGGCATTGCTCGATAATTACATTCCTTAGGGAATCTTTCATGTAAGGCCTTGGTGCACCAGCAAAGGAGTATAAGTGTGGCCGCGTTTTCTCCCTCATTTTTTGTTGCCAATTTTCGACTTCTTTTCCACTTGACGGGTGGAAATAAGTCGGGTATGGTATACCCATTTCAGATTTGCTCGTAGGACTTGCCTCGAGCAATAAAGTAGTCATGTTCCGAAACTCTGGGAGGTCGAGTAAATGGTTTCCCCAACCTTCAGGAGTAGATGTATTATCTGATCTTCTACCAAAATCCCATGTTATTCTACCGGCAATTAGGAAATGATCTCGACCTCCAAATCTTCTCCACTCGGGTTTTTGTACAAGGTACCTGGCTAAATCTATGGACGTCTCGTCTCGTAGAGTAATATTGGAGCTCCATAGGTACCTTCCTACATCAAGGCCAGAGTAAAAAGGTACAAAAATAGCATTTGCAAGGGAAGAAATGTTTGTTAAGCATTTATATTGCTTAATTCTATTATGAATTATGACTTCTAATGAAAATTGATCTGTTTCAAACCAATTTGGACCTGAAAAGACCGTCTCATCGGAGAAAGTTAGTCTAGGACCTAGACCCGAGTTTACAAGGAGGTTACATTCATCAATGAACGGGTTCAGAATGGTACAATTATCGAGGAAATCTTGATTGTATTTGCTAGGAAGATCCAAGACATAAATGTATTTTCCTTGACACTCATTTTCCTCATTGATCATAACATTTGGAATTATGCATCTATTATCATTGGTAAAAATCAATGAAGGAATTAATATGACTAGAAATATGCTTAGAATACAACATGTTATGAGGATAAACAAGGATATATTTGATAAATAGTTTGTAATATTATTATTATTATCTTGTTTTTCATTGTTTTCTATTAATTGATAAACTTTCTTGGAGGGCATTTTTGGATTAAGATTAAGATTAAGATTAAGATTAGAATTAGGATTAGATTAGGAATGTGGTTTGGTGATAATAATGTAGTAGGAATTAAGGTTTGGAAGACATGTAAGGAGGAATAATGTTGTTGGTGAATTTAGTGAGATGCAAATTCATGGATGTTTATAGAATCAACATGCTTGCAAATTGACTTTGGATAAACAAAGTAATAAAATACTAGTATAGATCCCGCGCAATGCGCGGTATATATAGAGTATCTATTTTTTAGGGTGTTATTTATAATGAAAAACTAAAGCTATGAAAGGTGTATTTTATGAAATCTATATTTTTTTTGCCATAAAATTAAGGATTTCATTTTATAAATATTCTCCAATTATTTTAATGAATTTTTTTGTCACAAAGTTAATGGTAAATATATGTCAAGTTATTATCTAAATTTATAAGTATTGCATTTAACGAAAAATTTACCAACTTATAGTTTATAGTTTAACATCATTTTTATATTATTTTAATGAAAAATCATAATTTTGAATTTAATTATAAGATTAAAGTTTAATTATAAGATTATATTTTAATGAAAAGATAATAGTTTAAAGAAATAAAGTTTTACTTGTTTCTTTATTTAGATAGAATCATTTGGAGGGAACCGTAAGAGGATTATGAGATAAAACCATAAGAAGATGATTTTATTTATTTATGGCATATAAATAAAAAGTGGATTATGAAATCAATTAATGAGAGTGGGGACCACTATTAGAAGGTGAATATTTAGGTGGAAAACTTGAGCGGGAAAAATCATAACTTTGTTAATCTTTTAGTATATAGAGGATTGAAGATGTTCCAAAAAAGTACATTTTTCATGAAAGATTTTGTTAATCTTCTCATTTCTCCATTTTATGTGTAGAGTATTTTATAGAAATAAGAAAATAAAAAGAAAACGGAGAAAGTAATTTATAGTGAGTGACAGAGTACTTTTCATAATTGGTAATATCATTCTCTAATACTTGATATAACATTTTGAGGTTTAATATTACTCGGTATATAAACTATTACTTTCTCCATTCAACTCCACTCTACCTATTTTCATTTTTACACTATTCACCAGTCAACATTCAATTCCAATTTTTTCTCAATCTATAAGTGAAAATATGTTCATTTGTTACCTTGTTTGATTCGCCTGATTAAAAATATCTAACTTTTATAATTTTTACAAATACGTAGCTAACGTGAAAAAACAAAGTGGTATAAGATTATTGTAATACGTCGATTTAACCCTTGTTGCGATTAAAGACAAAATTATGTATGCTCATTGGAGGATCTACTTTGAGACTTTAGGGTTTGCAAATAAATTTTTGATACAATTTTAATTTTTTTTGTAAGATATGAAAGAAATGCTACTAGTTGACTTATATAATGTGATGCTCATTGGAGCTCTATATTAAAAGGTTAATTTAGAACATCCATAAGTAATAAAAAAAGAAAACTAGAATGGTCTTACAAATAAAATAATTCAAGAATAGTGGAGTTGACTTTTATAGAAAGAGATAGTTAGAAGTAGTACTTGTACAATTGTACTTCATCATTTTAATTTCAAATTTCTCTATTGGATTGGAAAGATTAATTATGTGTTTATGATTCAAACTAGCTAGTAATGATAGATTAGTGGTATGCATGTTGTAATGTGGAATCATATAATCTCTCATTGAGAACAAATATTGTTATACAACTCGTTGTATAAGAGCATTGTAATTATAATTAATCTAACTGAACTTATGTGTGTTTTTTTCGAACTCTTATAATTTTTGATTATACTGCTAATTCTTATACCTTACACCTACTTTCACTATTAGTAAAAGTTTAAATAGACAAAAACTGAAAAGAAAATCTCCTCTATTAAGCAGTTATCAGTTTATCACCTACCATAAACCCGTCTTCCTCCTATTTCTAACCTAATTCTTCCATATTTAACAAAAGAATTACGCATAAAATTTAATTTTGATCCCAACTTGGTAGGCTACTTGCTACTAGCTTGACAAATCCACATCACATTTTAAGCAACAACCATCATATTTGTTTTTGAGCTTGTATATATGTATCTTTTTTTTTTAGCTTTTTGAAGTGTATAAATTTCATTTTAATTTTTTGGCTGTCAAAACTTAATGTTTTGAGTTATATATTGTAATATTTTGAGCTTAATTCTTAAGTTAATAAACTCATAAATTTTATAGTAAAAGCTCATAATTTTTAAAACAAAACTCGAAAAATTTATAATAATGCTCATAAATTACACAATTGGTGGTAGTACATCGGATATATAATCCACTTACTGCATATTAAGCTATCATGTTATTTCACTGATTTAGCTATCATTTTTTATAATATAAAAAAATTGATAGATTTTAATTTAATTAATTAAAACATGTAACTAATTTTTTATTGGTTGATTTAAATGGTGGGTCACTTTAAGCTACTAGCTTCATGAAGATATACATTTGATAACTTTAAAGGGTAAAAAAAAAAAAGTACTTTCATAAAAATATTTGATGAAGAAAGAAAGAGGAGGTGACGTGGCAGAGTAGATTATTGACCAATTTGGATTCTCTCCATTTCCTCTCTAATACACCTTTATTATATTATATATCTCTCTTCATTCATTTACCTTTTTCTACTCGAGTATATTTAGAACCATCTGATCTATCCATAACTTGATCTGGACCATTGAAAAGTAATGGACCTCCATTTCTTTTGAGGAAATGGAGAGGATCCTTACTCATTATTGACGGTGACTCAGTTAATTTTTTGAAGTAGTCAACGTTGACTTTTTATGAGATTTTTTTATAATCTAGGGTTTTTTGTAAAAAACTACCTTATATTTAGGGGTATTTGTAAAAAAGACTACTTTATATTTTGAGTAAATTATCAAAAACTCCCTTTTATATACAACTTTTTAAAAATTACTCCCTTTAATA
>VHZZ01000006.1:314313-324808 GCA_009801015.1 Silene noctiflora
GAGAATAAGTACTTCCTTTCCTTCTGTCTCATCTTTTCTTGCCAATTATCGACTTCAAATCCGCTTGTCGGGTGGAAATAAGTCGGATATGGTATGGCAAACTCCGACTTGACCATGTATCTCGTCTCAAGTAACAAAGTTGTCATATTCTTGATCTCGGGTAAATGAAGCAATCTGTTTCCCCACGCGTTTACTTCAGACATGTTATCGGATCCTCTGCTGAAATCCCATGTCATTCTTCCGGCTACTAAGAAATGATCGCGACCACCAAACCTTTTCCATTCGGGTTTTTGACTGATATACTTAACCAATTTACTCGACCCTTCATCTCTTAGGGTAACATTTTCGATCCATAGGTACCTCCCTACGTCTAGGCCAGGGTAGTAAGGCACATATACAGCCGATGACTTAGAGTAATCATTTGTCAAGCATTTATATTGCTTTAATCGGCCGTGAAATATGACTTCTAATGACCATTGATCGGTGTTAAACCAATTGGATCCTGAAAAGACGGTCTCATCAGGAAAATTAAGTCGAGGACCTAGACCAAAGTTTTCGAGGAGCTTACATGCATTAGTCCACGGATTGAGTGTTTCACAATTGTTGAGCAATGCGCTATTGAATTCGCCAGGAACATCAAGGATGTAAATATACTTTCCTGCACACTCATCTGGTTTTTCTGCAAACCTGATTTCTGCATCATCTTTTGACGGGTTTTCAACTGGTTTTCCTGCAAACCTGGTTTCTGCATCATCTTCTGATGGTTTTTCTACTGGTTTTTCTGCAAACTTGGTTTCTGCATCATCTTCTGACGGTTTTTTGACTGTCTCTTCGACATATGGGTTTACTGCTATATCTACAGACGGTGTTGTAATTCTTTCATTCCTTATGACATCTAGAGTAAGACGTTCATTTTTCGGAAAAAACATGGAAGAATTTTGATATGCCAAAAATAGGCTAAGAATTGAACATGTTATGATGATAAAACAGGACAGTGTAGAGCAATAATTGATAAGACCTTGTTTTTCACTGCTTCCGACAATTTGATAAAACTTATTAGACGGTTTTGAGTTCGGACTAGTTTGAGAAAATCTCGAAGAAACCATCTTGAAAAATGATATTTTGACAACAAAATCCAACCTCAACAGTTGGTGTGATCGAGGGAAAGACGATTTTATAGACGTTTATACATGTAAGCATCAAATATGTGATGCTAGAGAGTCTGATACAGATGTCCTCGGGTTTATGTTCTATATATGCTGAACGGAAATCACTATGATAATCGCGAAGAAATTTCAAAATTGATACGGAGTATTATTGAGTACATTAAAAATAATCATCAGAGGTCACAGCTAGGGGCTAAATGTCATTTTCATTGAAGAAGAAATAATTTTTATATAAAGGAAGAATATTATTCGCAACTGTCGAATTAACAACTTATTCAAACAAAGAAAAATCAATAATTTATGTATCAACAAGCAAGTAATCGCAAGCAATAATTTATGGGTTGCCAAGTCCATGAAGGAATGGTAAGACGAGACAACGACTACGATGACAACAACATTATATTAATAACACAAAGACGGGATCGTGCTCATGGACAAGGAAGGAGGACATATGTATGTGCAGACTGCAGAGTCGTACCCATTTCTTTAAGAAACAATTATTTCCGATGTATTTATTGACTACTACTTCGTACAGCTAGTTGAATGAGTCATTTTGCTTTATTCCGCTAAAACTTTTTAACATTTTGTACTCAAACTGTAAGTAAAGAAAAACAAGATCTCTTTATGCATCATCTGAACTGTACTGTAACCTCTGAACTTAGCATCGCTGCTGATAGGCCGAACAATTATAAAATCCATATCGTTTTCTGCTCTGTATTTATTCTACTCGTCAGTCATTTTCGTCCACAATATACTCCAAGACCATACAAACTTGTATAAAAGCGTCTTACGTAAACATTGTTGAACTGTAAGTAAAAAAACAGGATCTTTTTATGCATCATCTGAACTGTACTGTAACCTCTGAACTTAGCATTGCTGCTGATAGGCCGAACAATTATAAAATCCATATCGTTTTCTGCTCTCTATTTATTCTACTCGTCAGTCATTTTCGTCCACAATATACTCCAAGACCATACAAACTTGTATAAAAGCGTCTTACGTAAACATTGTTGAACTGTAAGTAAAAAAAACAGGATCTTTTTATGCATCATCTGAACTGTACTGTACTCTCTGAACTTAGCATTGCTGCTGATAGGCCGAACTATTATACAAATTGTTATCGTTTTTCGTTCTCTCTATTTTTTCTAATCATTTTTGTCCACAATATACTCCAGGGTCTTACAAACTTGTATAAACTCGTCTTATATAAACATTGTTGAACTGTAAGTAAAAAAAACAGGATCTTTTTATGCATCATCTGAACTGTACTGTAGTCTCTGAACTTAGCATTGCTGCTGATAGGCCGAACTATTATACAAATTGTTATCGTTTTCCGTTCTCTCTATTTTTTCTAATCATTTTTGTCCGTACAAACTTGTGTAAAAGCGTCTTACATGAACGTTATTGTCAATGAAGCGGACAGTATAGTATCAAGGTCGGTCCAGAATTAGTACAAATAGTTTTATCTGTAGGACTGAATTTTCGTAACCAAACTTTGGTAAGTAGTATACGTTTCTAGTTAATATTTTGCAGATGAAACATACATTTCATTGAATGTCTTTTCAAGGAGTATACAATGGGCACTGGGAAGACAACTACCCAGTCAAATACAGGAAAAATCAATGTTGCAACACCAAGACCGCAAGAAGCGACAATCAATAATTGGTGGCTCACATATTCTTGTTTACAACAAGTATATCCGTCTTTATATTTAAAAGCAGAATACGTAAGGAATACCAAAAAGTTTGTCTCATTTATCCACTTGCGGTGCTATTTGACCTGTTTATGTCTTTAAGACGGATACGTCCGTCTGAAGAGACTTTCTAGACCTGACAAACTGATCAAGCATGGATGACCCAACTCAACTTGGAAATACACCGCGCTACATAGACCCCTAAACCATAAGACTTGATCCGAGTTTTCTGAACAAGTAATTTGAAATAATAATAATAATAATAATCTCGATCTGAAATGTTCTGAAGCAGAAGCAGAAGTAGTGCAGAACGACCTAAACTAACCCGTAAATGAACTGAACTGATCTGAACCTTTCAGAATGCATAAAAAGTGACTTCAAATCGAAAAAAATGAAAAAAATTCACCTTTCTTTGATGCTGTTGCTTTTTACAATATTGCAGTATAAACTATAGACTATACTGCAAGTTGAAATTACATACAGTACATGTATTTCCAGAATCCCGGTCTCCATCTCGATACCATGTCATCATACAGCCTAACCAATAACATAACACCTTTCCTCCTTACATATGAGAAACTTCATCATCACTTCGACAAAATAATTTCCTCGTTAATTTGGGTGAATGCCTAACAATTTTTCGTTACTGGATACCAAATGAGTCGCCAAAGTACTTATCCCAATCGTTATTTTCCAAATTCCCGAAAAAATTGTACTTCCAAGCAAGATCATCAGGAACACTGTCAGATGATCCGATCTTCCCTCCCTGCATTTCCATTTTAAACCTCTGGACTCGACTCAAAATTCCCTTCACTGTTACATCAAATGCATCTTCCAGGTTGTCGACTTTAGTATTAGGATTCGCGTAAATAATCCTTGGAATTAACTGAATCACCTCTTCTCTCATAGCCATGACTTTCTTCTTTGGAATCGCTAGCAACCTTTTCTCAATGCTTACATTTCCCTGTTTCAATTCATCCATTGGAATAAACACAGAATAACGCGAATAATCCTTAGGCAAATGCCATATATATTGGACATAAGCCGAAGCTGGATGTAGGAAAATAGGTATACATCCGGCTAGGATCGTGTCAAATATGGATTTTCTAGTGTAAGAATCCCCGGGAGGCTGTAAACAAAAATCCGAACTCTGAAACAATCTCATCACAATCTCAGGTTTACTACAGTCTGTTACTTCTGGCTTACAGTGTACAAACTTGCAGCGGTTCCCTTTCGCTGCAAGGCATTCCTTAATAATAACATTCCTTATCGATTCTTTAAGGTTAGGCCTTGGAGCCCCGGCAAATGAGAATAAGAAAGTCCGCTTTTTCTTCCTCATTTTATCTTGCCATTTACGGACTTCATTTCCACTTGCAGGGTGGAAAAAAGTCGGATAGGGTATGGAAATCTCAGACTTGCTCGAGGGGCTTGACTCGAGCAATAAACTTGTCATGTTCTTGATCTCGGGTAATTGGAATAGCTTGTTTCCCCAACCATTATAATGAGAAGTATTTTCTGACAACCTTCGAAAATCCCAGGTTATTCTACCAACTATTAAAAAATGGTCTCGACCTCCAAATCTTTTCCACTCGGGTTTTTGTCTAATATACTTAACAAAATTAACAGAAGTCTCATCTCTTAGGGTAGCATTCAAATTCCATAGATACCTCCCAACATCTAAACCAGCATAATACGGCACAAATATAGCAGACGCCTTGGAATAATCGTTTGTTAAACATTTATATTGTTTCATTCGGTTATGAAATATGACTTCTAATGAAAACTGGTCTGTCGAAAACCAATCAGGCCCAGAAAAGACGGTCTCATCAGCAAAACTTAGCCTAGGACCAAGACCCGAGTTTACAAGGAGCTTACACATATCGGTCCATGGACTTAAAATCCCACATTGTTCAAGTAAATCGCTATTGAACTGGCTAGGAAGATTCAGGACATGAATGTACTTTCCTGCACATTCATCTGATTTTCCTGCAGGTTTTTTATCCAAACTTTCTACATTCCGAGTTACCGGTGTCACATTGGTTGGTAGATTGTTTTGACTCTTTTGTACATTACTCGAAACATCTAAAGTAAGAGTTCTATCATTGATAAAAAACATTGAAGGATTGAGATAGACTAATAGTAGTCCAAGAACAGAGAAAATTATGATGACATACCAGAATATACTGCAATATTTTCCTGCAGGAAATGATATTTCATTGCATCCTAGAAATTTATTTGCATAAGAAACCTTCTTGGTAGACATTTTTGGGTCTTGTAACTTTGGATTAGGAATATGTTTTGGTGCAAACCTTGAAGGATTCATCATTGAAAATTTGAAATAATGAGTTTAGCAAGAAATGGCAAGGAAATGCACATTCATAGACCTTCTTTGCTGAGAAAACTACGAATAAATTATACAGTAGGTTTTCTGAGAGACGGGTTTTAACCAATCGGGTCTAAAGTCTAAACAACATGAGTACATGACTACAACTAACATATAAAATCATAACAATGTTTGGCAAGTGGTGTTTAAATATCTTTTCAACATGTCAACTTTCAAGTTTCATCATTCAAATAAATTTATTCATTAGTTATTTTGACATAAAGAGAGTCACCACTCACAAAGCAGTTTCGAAAAACTCGAGCTTTTGACATTGGTTTAAGTATATCATATTTATTCATAGTTTTTTTTAATTATTATATCTAATTTGATGATACAAATTAATTAGTAAAATAGTGAAGTAATTAGTAAATCATCTACTTTACTCCTTCATTTGATTTTATCTTTTGACCTAAGCAATGGGATTAAAGTGTAATTAAAGTGGGAATAAACCAATAAAATAAGAGATTAATAGTATATAAGACAAGTAGGGCCAAGTATCATGCAAAAATGTTGGAAGAACAAAAGCTTTTAATCATTCCTTAATTAATCATTAAACTCTACATGTGAAAATGTGATGAACATGGGTAGGCATAGGATTTGAGGCTAAAGCCAAATTTGCTAGTTGTTGACTACTAGTCAACATGGCTCTTATGGGATTGAGAACCCATTCCTCATTTTAGCACGACACAGAATTGACACGATCAGACATAATATGGCACGGCATGTCATGGGCTGCAGTTTGAGAAGAAGAAAAACGTGTCTAACCTACACACGACACAACCCACCAGGGCACGAAGAAATTGTTTGAGCACGCCCAAGCACGCAATGGGCCGTGGACTTTGCCATTTTCTCCTCTAGGCATGGTGGGCCGACACGAGGCATAGTCCGGCAGCCGGCAGGACCCACTTCCATCTCTGTGTTTTCGACCCATCACAAAATGATCTAACTCAAAACCACCAGTACTGTAATGACCATTTTCCTAGTAAAAGAAATTAAGTCGCGATAGCTAATTCGAAATCGTGTTTGAATTTAGGTAGACGGCAACGATTTTAACAAAAAAAAAAAAAGTGAAAAAATCACCTAAAATGACCCAAAATAACAACACTGTCAAAACAAAGCAAAGCAAATCAATTGTCAACCTAAAATGACCTAATCCGACCCGAGTGCATATAATGCAGATTAATGAGAAATTTACAAATAAACTGTCAGCCAAGACATGAAAAAATGAGATACAGAGAGGAAAGGTAAAAAGTGGCTAATTTTTTTTCTATAAAATTACTGATTCAAAGATTAAACTGGTAAAAAACAGAAGTTTGCATTTAAAGAATGAGATGAATGATGTACACAGGCAACACAGCCTGTAACTGTAAATAAAGCAATACATTGGCATCTCAGAATGTATGAAAAAGGCGGTAGCTGGTAGGTCACATACAAAGCTGAGAGCATAGCTGTTGAACCCTGTAAGAATCATCGTCGATCACTGGGTAGAGCTGGCTTCTTCCATTGTTGATGCATGTTAGGTTTAACTTGGATCCTATCTCAGTTGACTGCAACTATAACGCGCTCTATTCAGCAATTCAGAAATAGATGTCGATAAGCCAAAAAGATGACGGGCAGGACAAAGACATTACCTCACAGAAAACTTGCTTAGGCTTGCAGCTCCATTTAGAAGTAGGGAAACAGGTCAAGTAATGGCACCATGAACAATACTCATTTCCGCTAGCTCCTCTTAAAACCAGCACCAGTCCAGCCGTTATTCTGTACAGAAGATAGAAATGAGTTAGACAGGTTGTCAGTCCTGAATATCACAAATTCTCTTCAGAGACGGTTTCAGAATAGTATTGAGTTTGTGAGATCGCCGCTTCAGTAACGACAGTTCATGCAGGAGGAAGAAGCAAGTGTTCAACTTACCCAGCAGTCAGGAGTAGAGCAGCGACAACCCAGAGTAAGTACTGATAAGGCTTGTGCTTAGGTTTTACGGAATGAGAACCATTGCCTGGAAGTAAGTGTTTTCGGTTAACCCATTCAAATTGAGGGCGTATCAGAAGCACAAACCCAAGAAGAAACCCAGTAATGAACCCGCCTATATGAGCAAAGTTGTCCACGTGAGGAAGAATTCCCACCGCAAGATTTATAATGATTATCAATACAAGTGTCAGCAATGCTGCAAGCTGGACGATGAAAGTTGAAATTGTCAGAAGGCCAATAAAGTATCACATATGAGACTGACCCGTATGAGAATGCCATAAACCGAGCAATGCTATAACTACCTTGTTGGCGTAAATTGTCCAGTTAGTAAGCAGCTCGGAGAGCATGGCACCTAGTAGTCCAAATAATGCACCGGAAGCACCAACAGAGATTGTAGATTGAAGAAACAGCGCTGACAGTATGCTTGCACCGAAACCAGAGATTATATATAACAAGCCTATCTTCACTGAAAATCAATGATTTTTATGTTAGGAGTTAGGACAGTAAAAGTATGAGTGCATCATAAGACACTTCTAGTTTACAGGAGATGCAAGCATGATTTATCAGGTACTCCCTCCGTTCAAGCCAATTTCTTACGCTTGTTCAGTATATTTGAGGTGTATTCTAAGCAAACGTATGGAATTCGCTTTAACGGAGGGAGTGTCAAAGAGACTACACAAGAGAAAAGTTGGTGTACAACAGGTAAACAGCTTGAACTCGAGAAGTAAAATGAGCAACTTAAGAAAGCGTACCAAAGCCAAATTCTTGCTCCAATCGTAAGCCTATAAATCCGAGGCTTATCATATTGGCAAGTACATGTACTACCCCAGCATGAAGCCACATGCTAGAGAACAACCGCCACACTTGATGTTGGTGTACCACCATATTGATTTCCAGAGCTCCCATTTTCTGTAATCTGAACAAAACAGTTTATCGCTGTAAATTAGATAAATCGCCTGTGTTTACACAGCATTTCAGTGTTTCAGAGACATTGAAATAGCTGACATTCAGCTGAAAGTAGGCCACAAGGGAAGAAGAGAAAGACTGAAGGATCGGAGTGCATTTATCGACATGGGATCCAATACAGCAGACGATGCTAGAACAAAAGTTCAAAGTATAGGAGTCTCAAGGCCTCAACCTGTAACTACACTGAGGATGGAACTCATGATCAACAACAATAGAGCCTTAATCCCAAACTGATTTGGTTCGACTGGCAAATATGTGTTCTTTGTATACGTGAAAATAGAAACTCGTGTAAAGCGATCTAATAATATGCGACAAACCATAAAGTAATAGCGCTTCAGTTTCAGGAGTTCTTCTAAACTGTACTGAAAAACACCAGAGGATCACATGCTGAATACTCGAACCCAAGTGAAGTAATCCCAATTAAAATTTTACTTACATAGAACAATCTCACTCAAATTTCCTAAGCAATTTAGCTCACCATAACCTACATTGCAATCCTACAAAGCACAATAATAGATTGACATACCATTTCACCAATTTACATAAAAATTCCAAAAAAAAAAACCCGCAAAATCAAGCAATTTCGCGTATTAAACCATACTAAAACTGAACAAAACCAAACTCAATTCTTCACAATAGGGGTGAACCTAGCTAGTAGCTAAGGTTAGCATTCGCTATCCAAACTCCAAAAAAATGGTTAAAATTATCGATATTTGCTACCCAAAAAATCTCAGATATGAGACCTTAACATAAGTATAAAACAACATGAGGAAAATTCGCTACCCCGAAATTTAATTTCTGGGTTAGCCCTCACAGTATGCAATTTCAACT
The DNA here is from genome assembly GCA_009801015.1 of Silene noctiflora. NCBI lineage: Eukaryota > Viridiplantae > Streptophyta > Magnoliopsida > Caryophyllales > Caryophyllaceae > Silene > Silene noctiflora. The sequence continues at coordinate 323,321 of VHZZ01000006.1, forward strand.
ATCAGACTTCTGTAAGGCCGTTTTACACGAGCATTACATAAAAACACATCCTTTCACCAAGAAATTCATACGTAAAGCAACCTTACACAAATATTTGCGCAATTTTAAACCGAAAACAGAGAGTGGTACTTACGTAGCGGACGAAGGTCCAAGGAGAGGATTTTCCTTAAGAGGTTGAAAAGAAAACCTTCCCAAAAACTGAGGACAACAAGAAAACGAATACTTTGGACAATCATTAACGTACATTGTTATAACAAACAGTACAATATTAGCCACAACAATCATGGGTACTATCCAAGGAACCCACTTCTTAAACGGTCTCACTTCCATGTCTCTTGTTGTCACCGACGTCGAAATGCCGCTTATCTTCCTCCTCCCTGTCTCATGCACAAACACTATCGATCAAACTACGTAACCCATCAAAAAAACATGGAATTTATGACAATGTGAGTGAGATTTATCGAGTTTTATCGAAATTTGGTTATTTTGGGACGTAAATTTGGTGAAATATTGATGATTGTACTGTAATTCCGGGATCTTAGGGTGATTTATATTTACAGTAGCTTAAAAGGGTCGTTTTTGTTTTTGTTTTTGGGTTGGTTGGTGGGTTGTTTTCTTGCCTTGTTGGGTAACGGTTCACCAAAATCACCAATGTGATACAAGTGGATTCGAATCTACTATTGATCATTAATACTCGTAAATCGAGACGGTTGGTCTCTCCTAAGACGGCTATTCCGTTTTACTATACAATGAATCGTTGCTCCTCGACATTCTGTCCTTTGTTTCATCTATTTATTTGGCCCGTTTTATTGTTTAAGACTTCACTAATCTCATTTGTGACGGACGTATCCGTCACAAATGAGAAGACGGGTACCAAATTGTGAGACAAAATGCCCAAATAGAGGAGAGAGGAAAGCAAGTGGGGGGTGTCCCCACCTTGTCCCCCTATTCGTTTTGTGAGTGGCATTACCCGTCTTCATTTGTGACCCGTCACAAGGGAGACGCTTTGTTAAGACTTATATGTCCGTCTTAAATAAGAACTAGTATAGATCCCGCGCCACTGTGCGGTATATGTAGAGATTTTATTTTTGAGGGTATTATTTAAATCGTCACTTTATTAATATTTAATATTTTACTCCATTTTATTTTGATATAAAAAAATTGAAATGAAAAACTAATCAAAGAGGATTGACTAAAGTTATGAAATGTGTATTTTTACAAATGTGCTTTTTTTTACCATAAAATTACGGATTTAATTTTATAATTTTCTCCAATTTTTTTAATGATTTATTTTTTATTACGAACCTAATAGTAAGTATGTGTTATCGCATTGTGAAAAATTTTATTATTATTTTAGCAACATATAGTCTATATTTTAATGCTAATTTTATTTTAGAGAAAATTACAATTTACCACCTAATAAGTTCCTATTTTTACAAATTACCACCTATTATGTTCTACTTTACAAATAACCACCTAACTTTCAAC
>VHZZ01000006.1:369481-385613 GCA_009801015.1 Silene noctiflora
TTTTTTTTTTCTTGAAACAAAATACAATAACGAGAAGATAATGAGGTACCACTATTATTTTACAGTTTAATTTTACTCGGTTTTCTTGAATAATTTTGCAGTTCAATTTTTTTTCTCATATCAGAATATAATTACGTGAAATATGAAAAATTAATAAGGTATTAATTTATGATTAAGTAATACAAAAATAAAAATTCTATAAAAATCGCGCATTGATTGCGCGGGATCTAAACTAGTTTGTCATTGCTTCCACAACACAAGGCTTCGCGCCATCTCCCTTTTTTGAACCGTCACACCCCCGATCATCCCTACACACTACTCCGATCCCTCTTTACCAAATCGAAAATTATTTTAGAGTCACATTTTAATTATGAGAATTTGCTTCAATTCAAATCCAATTTATTTGATATGGTCTTCATATAATCATATTGAATTTGAATATTAAATGCAAATTCCTAAAAGCATAGATTTCATGTCTATATTTGTGTCCAAAGTAGCAATCAACGTACGGAATATTATGGACCTACCTGAAAATAAAAATAATAACTATCTAATTAATATTGTAACAAATTCCTTTAATAATATTATTATTACTATTACTATTACGAAGTATTATTATCGTCATCAAACCAATTGAATTGATTGCTTACTAAAGAAAGTTGCTCATTGTTGACTACAAAATTGAGAAAATATTATTTTTTATAATTTCTCGGCAAATTATCGTTTCAGACGGGTCTTTTTGTTTGAAATTAAGACAGTTAAAAATGTGACATTTTACGATAAAATGTATATATTTTCTGATTCATTTAAATCATTAAATTTTTTGACATTTTCTCTTCTCAAATTAAGACAGTCTTAAAGGAAATTTACTGTAATTTTAATAGAATTGTAAAAAATTTTATGTCTCGTCTCATTTAGAGTATCCGCAAAAGTGAGAATCGACGTATTATGTCTCACATTTTTTTATTCGCCCTTATCATTTTCCAGTAATTTCTCCAATTACCCTCCTCAATTTATAGCCGAGGTTCCCCATTTACCTATAAAAATTTTGAAACCTCCCAAAAGAAATCCCCACTTTTGATTTAGTCCCTGATTTTAGGATTTTTTCTTTTTCATTTTTTAGAGTGAGCCCCGTTACAAACTTATCTGACGTTTATTAAGATCATTTCATTCAATTGTTTTTTATGATTATTACGTCTAATCTAACTAACATATTTCGCAAGTCATCTAAAAATCAACCCGTGTATTTTTTTGCATGGGATTAAAACTAGTACAATTACAAAGTCAATGAATGAAAAGTTGAAATTTTTAAATTTTTCACTACTATCAAATCAAAATATAAGTGAAACAAAAAATAAAACTAAACTATATACTCCCTCTGTTATTTTTTAATTGTCATTCTCACTTTTCGAGACACTCACTTCTCTCCTCAATATCTCTCAAAATATATGACTAAATATATTGAAATATATACTCATATTAAAACTTTATTCGTAAAAAACTTTTTGGTGTAATTTTTATAATTTTTCAACCAATATATTTTTGTATAAATTGAATTTAAAGACTCGCCTTATAAAATGAAAATGTTAATTATTTAAGAACAGAGGAAGTACTTATTAGTCATGAATTATGATTTATGTGCTTGTGCATGTATTTATATTTGTGGCTTAATCCTTGTCGTTTTGGATTTAATTTCAGTTTGACTCTATTTAGTTAGGTTCGGCTTCTTTCAGTTAAGTACAAATTAGTTCAATTCATCTTCATTAAATTCAGTTAAGTTTTCAGAAAAGAGCAAGATTTTAAACATCTCCACATCATCGTCTCTGTTAATGATGATATCGATGTTATCATCTTAGTTATTAGTACGATTTGTCACTAATTACTTTCAAGATGGATATGGTCCAATATCCGTCACGAAAACGAATTAAACTTAATAAAACATGTCTTAATGTTTAAGACATCATTTAGCAAATTTATACAAATAAAATAATACAAATTAGAAAACAAATGTATGAATAATTTCGTAAATTATGGAAATATATTCACTCAAAAAAAAAAAAAAAAAATCATGATTGCATGCTGATTTTTTCAGTAAGTAGATTATATATCTGATGTACTACCACAAGTTTTATAGTTTTTTAGCATTATAATAAAGTTTTTGAGTTTTGTTTTAAAAAAAATTAGTTTTACCATAAAATTTCTGAGTTCATTCATTTACACATTAAACTCAAAAAATTACAATAAAACTCAAAAATATTACATATAACCTTAGTTAAATTTGAGTTTTGACCGAAAAAATTTAAAATCTAACTTATAAATTGTACTAAGCTCAAAAAAAATATACATATGCTAAAAAACAATAATGTTTGACGTAAAAAGCTCAAAAAATACTTTTATACTCAAAAACAAATAAATTAGGAAATAATACATCCGATGTATGTTCATTTTTCTCTCGTTTTTTTTAATATTTCTTTTACGTGAAAGACGTAACATTTTACATGAAACAATAATTCACCTTTACTTGATGGCTTGACTTCATCTCATGACCACCGTCAAATAAGTGGACCCTGGCCAAATACTACACCGGTTTCAATAAATTGTTTACGTTTATTTTATTTTGAGAAAGAAAAATAAAACAATGTAAACTATTGAGTGAGACGAAACAGTAATATATTTTGAATTTCCAAGCTATTTTTACTTGTGAGGAATAATTGATCTTTTTAAAGACTGTTATATATCTATCTTAAGTGTAAAACGGATTAAATACTATCTTATATAAGTCGATGGCGCAATAGTTTGTCATTCTCTGACATTCTGTTTTCTATCTTATCCATTTATTTGATCCATTTTATTGCTTAAGACAGATGTATGATGAATAATTACTTATATTATTTCAACACCAACTTCCTTTTAATCATTATTTAAACCGATTACGATGAGATATAAGCTTGTAACACATCAGAAATGAGACCTTATATTGGTTTCCTAGTAATTTGATGCTCTCTCCAACTTATTTTAAATTTCTCAACTTATACATAAAAACTAAGCAAAATAAAAAGTTGAGGTTGCAAAAAGAAGAAAAATTGCATATATAAAATTGTTCAACTTAAAATAACGAAATTCAATACGAGATGGAAACATAGGGTTGTTTGGTTATCATCGGAAAATAAAATTTTCAATTCGCAATTTATATAAATTGTTCAAAAGTCTGGGATAAAGAACTGAATTTATACCGAAGTTTTCAATTAAATAGTTATCTACACAATAATAATTCTTGTATAAGACCGTTTCATTATATAAAATACGGAAAATGTACGTGGTACCCATGAAGTTTGCTTTTTTGTCCGAAATACCCATGTTTTTTATCCGGAAAACTTTAAGAGGCCATAACTCGTGTTTACGAGTTCAGAAAGTGATAAATTTTTTTTTCAAATCGATCATCTTTTCGGGAACTACGACTTGAAAAAAAATTTTGTTGAGTTTGGAATTTCTGACCAAGAGATACGGTCACTCAAAGTTTATTCGGTCAAAAAAACTTTGACACGCAATAACTCCTAGCCACGGGATCCAAATACGATAATTTATTTTTGAAATTGTAGTTCTCGGAAAGAGGATCGATTTGGAAAAAAAAAATTATCACTTTCTGAAATCATAAATGACCTCTTAAAGTTCTCCGAATAAAAAAATTGGGAATTTCGGGCAAAATATCAAAATTCAAGGACACCGCGTGCATTATCCGTATAAAATAATAATTCATTTATTAACCTTAAATGTATAAACTTTTTATTAAAATAAATAAACCGTCTCATGAGATGGGATCGTACTAAAATGCCTAGTAAAATCTGTTTTTCTGCAAACCAATTAAATTATTACGAGTAACAAACGTGTGAAATGAGTAAAAGAAATTCTAGTGTCTGTCCGTCTAATTGTAGACGGTCATTATCCGTCTAAAGCTGAAGATGGACAGTGATCCTCTCACAAAATACAAGTGGAAGGACAAGTGGGGATATTTATTCCTGTCCACTTGCACTATCCATCTACCTTTTATGAGATGATATTATCCGTCTTCAACTTTAGACGGATAATTTCCGTTTAGTATGAGAATTTGGGAGGTAGTGAAGGATAGTCGGCAAAGCATGTTAGCCAAGTGTCCCACAATAACAAGTCCCACTCGTACTTTTTCCACAAGTTGATAAACCAGCCACCTAGGTAGCACGGACACTCCTCCTAACTAGCCGTCCCGTGTCCGACACCGTGTCTGACACACGGACACCCGACACTTGTCGGACACACGCCTATAGTTAGACGAGGAATAAAATGTCAAAAGAAATTGATTAGAAGATGGATTTGGCTGGGAAATGAGAATTATTTATAGTCAAGGACAGATTTTACCTGCACTTATGTAAATTTAATGTCAAATACATTAAAAAAAAATGAAATTATACGCTATTTATAACCATAAAATATATATTTTATTAAATTTTCATAGCGTGTCCCGTGTCCTAAATTTCATAGGATGCCGTGTCACGTGTCCGTGTCGTGTCCGTGTCCGTGTCCGTGTCCGTTTTGGTGCTACCTAGCCAGCCACTCAATAGTTCTGTTTATCTTTACAATAATTTAATAAGGAATATAAATATATTATATATAATACTCCGTACTTTTCAGAATAATCTTTAATCAATGAAAATAACGTAAAATTGGAACGATATAGAGAAGATTAGAATAACCCATATACACAAGGATAATATGCATTTATATATTCACCTTTAAATGCTTACTAAAATTACACCATTTTCGGTGAATAAGAGAGAGTATCTTTTATTTTGTACGTAATACATTTTATCCACAATTTTATTAATAAATAAATAAATATAACATCGTAATTCGTAAATATACACCTTTTTTTTGTTCAAATGAGCGCACTATGTCGCGGATGAAATTCGAATCTCCAACTCGATGGTTGGGATAAAAGAGCTCTTACCACTTGAGCTAGCTCTTGTTCTCACGTACTAGTCAATCTAAAAACGTAGACAATAATCAGCCAAAGCATCTTTTATATATCTGGTCACATTCTAGTCAACATAAATGATACTAAATGATCATGAGAAATTGAGAATAGTCGAAGGTCAACAAGTAGGGTTGTTCACGGGCCGGGCTAAAGGGTTGTGGCTCAGGCACGGCCCGAAGTTGTGATCAGACGGGCTGGGCTCGCCATTGTCCGGTCCGAGACACAATGATTTTTTTTTTTTTTTATCGGGGCGGGTTGTAGAGAAACAGGGTCGTGCCGGGCTGGAAAAAAGTGGTCCAAAGGTGAGGGTTGGGCTGAGCCGGCCCGCATCATCGCTTGCTTTATGCAGGTTTATTTACATTTCTTGTTCATAAAATGGTATATTTGATCGAAAATCACAAAGAAAAAACTCCATAACAAAAATAATGTTTAGGGAATAACAAAACTGTCTATCCTCTATTTAATAATAATGTATGTACTCCGTATTACTTCATCCTCATCCACATCCTCTGTATACTAAAAGAATGAGTGATCTCAAAATTTTTCCCTCCAAAAATCATCTTCTTAAATATAGAAGCTAATGACAATTTAAGTGCATTTACTAAATAAAGAAATTAATAATTATAATTTATTTCATTTAAATTATTAATTTTGCTTCACATTATATTATTTTCACTAAATTCTAAAGTATTGTTTATCCGTTTAATTTTGGGTTTCATCCCGTTTCTTTCGACCAAAAAAAAAAAATCTAAATTCTAAAGTATAATTTTTTAATTAAAATATAAATAAAATTTATATAAAACTATAAATTACTACACCTTTTATTGATACTATTATTTGAAAATGACTTACCTATATTACGTATAAAACAAAATTGTAAATCGTTCCATTACTACCCTAACAGAAAAAAAAAACGAGAGAATTTACAAATTGGAATCATTAGCATTGGGGTATAAAAAATATTTTCTTTAAAATACATTTCAGCACATTACTCAATGATCTAGTAATTTTCAGTTTCAACCTTTTTTTTCTCAAAGAAAAATATAATAATGAGAAAGATAAACAATTAATGAAATACAATTATTATATAAATAATTTATTAAAAATAAAAATTATATATACCGTGTATTTATTATACGATTTCTAAATTAGTTAGGTATAAAACGAATACCTCCGTCTTAGGAGAGACTAACTGCGTCTCTTATTACAATGCATGCATGGTGGACATGTAAATGATGTAATGATAAGAATAAGTGCACGTAGGGTAGTCTTCCATGCATAGTGATGATCATTGAATTTGTATTCTTCTTAAACAGAATTGCCTCTAATTTGTAGGTAGGGGGCAATATTATTAACACAAATTTTTATCGAAGACGGACATTATCCGTCACAAGCTGTAGACGAATAATGTCTTTCTCATAATATGCAAGTGACATTATCTATGAAGTGCTTCATTTTTCCCCCACTTGCCCTCCCACCTGCCTTATTATGAAAGGGGCACTATCCGTCTTCAGCTTGTAACGGATAGTGTCTGTCACAAGTAAGACATATTGTATTTAAAATTGTATTATTAAAGGCAATCCTTGAACAAAAAGGAAGTGTAAAAGCAAAACAATTGGAGTATCAAAACTAGTATGGTGGGATTGGTGGTGGGTGTAACAAATCTAGAGAACATTGAATTCAATTCATTGAATTCAATTTATTCAATTTATTCAATAGATATACTTAAAGGGCAATTCTCGTTTGTGACTGAAGGTATTCGTTACTTTGAGAAGACGGGTACCAAATTGTGAGACAAAAGACCCATGAGAGGAGAGAGGAAAGCAAGTGGAGGGGTGCCCCCACCTTTTGCTTTATTCGTTTTGTGAGTGACATTACTCGTCACAAATACCGACCCGTCACAAGGGAGACGCTTTGATACTTAAAACATATAATCTTAAGTTTATTGGCTACTTTTTCTTTTAACTTTGTCCTTGAAATTGTGCTAATTGGGGGCCTATATCTACTTTTGACAATTCTATGATCTACATTAGCAAGTATAACAACTATAGGATAAATTATAGACATTTACCCAAGTTGGGAATTAACTTTCATAAATTTAATCTCAATTTGAGATTTGGAGGGTAGATAGAATAACTGTGGAGAAATAAATTTCATCTTAAAATTGATATTATATTATTCATATGTTATATACAAAAAGAGCCAATCTCGGTGGTTAATCTACTTTTGACAATTCTATGATTTACGTCGAGGTTAAATTCTCATTTTCGTTATATTATATTTTCTAGTGGTTCATGAGATAAAAAAAAAAAAGTGAATACTAAGCTATTTTTGTCTTTATAAATCAAAGGTTAAATACATTGTAATATTGTTGTTACAATGAATAAGGAGATTATATTACAATTAACAATTTCACATTAGTTCATAAATATCACAAAAGAACCGAAAAAATTGACAAATTAACATTTATTTTACTATGAGGGCGTTGGTACGCTATAAACGAGTCTCAGACGATAATCGGCTACTCCTTAAAACTTGATGAATTTATGTTATTTACGGCTGAAATCGAATACGGTAATTCATGAAACGACCCCAGACATGTGGTAGAAAAAGTGGTAAGAAAAGAAACATGACTCGATACAACCTCCCAAACCGCTGAAATTTAATTATATAATACACGGTTTTCGGGATTTTAGGATCACGGAACAATGTCTGTAAATGATATGGACTGTTCCCGAGTAAGATAAAGCAGTTACACAAATTTTAAGAACCAATAGAGGATATTTGAGTGTGTCGGTACGCGACAAACGAGTATCAGACAAAAAACAGGTACTCCTTAAAAATAGATAAATAGTTCATATTTAGGCCTGAAAATCGAATATGGTAACTCATGAAGCGACTCCTGAAAATCGAATATGGTAACTCATGAAGCGACTCCTGACATGTGGTGGAAAACATGGAGGAAAAGAAACATGAGCCGGTACGACCTCCCAATCAGCTCAAATTTAAGTGTATAATACCCGATTTTCGAGATTTCAGAGTCCCGAAATGAAAATGTCTGTAAATCATATAGACAATTACTCGGATCAGATAAAGCATTCACCCGTATTTTGAGAAGCAAAAGAGGACATTTGAGGGTACCGGTACGTGATAAACGAGGTTCGGACGAAAATCATGTACTCCTTAAAATAGATAAATACTTCTTATTTAGGGCTAAAAATCGAATATCGTAATTCATGAAGCGACCCGAGACATGTGGTAGAAAAACTGGTAGGAACCAACGACTCAAATTTAAGTGTAAAATACACGGGTTTCAGGATTTCAGTATTGTGGAACAAACTCTCCGTAAATAATACAGATGGTTCCTCATGTCAGATAAAGAAGCCCTGCAAATTTTTAGAAGCAACAGAGGACATATGAGGGTGGCGGTACGCGATAAACGAGTCTAAAACCAAAATCGGTTACTCCTTAAAAATAGATGAATACTTTATATTCAGGGATGAAATCGAATACGGTAAGTCATGAAGCGACTCAGACAAGTGGTGAAAAAACTGTGAATAAAAGAAACATGTCCCGATATAAACTCTCAAACGACTCAAATTTAAGTATATAATACGCGGTTTTCGTGATTTCTGGTTTCCGAAACAAAAATGTCAGTAAATCATAGGGATGGTTCATCGGGTCAGATAAAGCAGCCACACAAATTTTGAGAATCAATGGAGGACATTTGAGGTTGCCTCATACGCGACAAACGAGTACCGGACAAAAATCAGGTACTTCTTAAAAATAGATAAATATTTGTTATTTAAAGCTGAGAATTGAATACGGTAACTCATGAAATGACCCTTAACACGTGGTGAAAACATATGGAGAAATGAAACATGACTCGGACGGCTTCCCAAATGGGTCAAATTTAAGGGGTATAATACACGATTTTCATGATTTCAGGGCCTGAGAGCAAAAATGTTCGTAAATCATACCGATGGTGTCTCGGGTTAGATTAAGCATCTACACAAATTTAGAGAAGCAACAAGGACATTTGAGGGTGCTGGTATGCGATAAACATGTCTCGGACGAAAATCATGTACTCCTTAAAAATAGATAAATATTTCTTACGTAGGGTTGTAAATCGAATACGATAACTCATGAAGCGAGACCTGACACGTGGTAGAAAAATTGGGAGGAAAAGAAGCATGACCCAATACGACCTCATCGCAAACGCCTCAAACCTAAGTGTGTTTTCGGGATTTGTGTCCCGGAATAAAAATGTCCGTAAGTCATACATACAGTTCTTCGGGCTAGATAAAACAATCACACAAATTTTGAAAAGAAACAGAAGACATTTGAGTTGTCGGTTTGAGATAAACTAGTTTAGGACGAAAACCGAGTTCTCTTTCAAAATAGATGATAACTTGTTATTTACGGCTAAAATTTAATACGGTAAGGTCGGTAACTCATGAAGCGACACCGGACACTTGGTTCAAAAACTGGGAGGAAAAGAAACAGGACTTGGTATGAGCTCTCAAACGGCTCAAATTTAAGTGTATAATACACCTTTTTTGGAATTTCGGGGTCCTGGTACAAAAATGTCTGTAAATCATACGGACAGTTCCTCTGGTCAGCTAAAGCAACCACACAAATTTTGATAAGTAATAGAAGACATTTGAGGGTGCTTGTACGCAATAAAACGAGTCTTGGACGAAAATGATGTAGTCCTTAAAAATAGTTAAATACTTCTTATTTAGAGATGAAAATCAAATACTGTAACTCATGAAGCGACTCCAGACTCGTGGCAGAAAATCTGGTAGGAAAAGAAACATGACCTACACGACCTCACAAACAGCTCAAATTTAAGTGTATAATACACACTTTTCAGAATTTCCGAGTCTTGGAACAAAAATTTCTGTAAATCATACGTACGGTTCTTTGGGTCAGATAAAGCAGTCATACAAATTTTGAGAAGCAACAAAGAACATTTGAGAGTGTTGGTATGCGATAAACACGAGTTAGTACGACCTCCCAAAAGACTCAAATTTAAGTGTATAATACATAGGGATTTCAGGGCCTCGGAACAACAATGTTTGTAAATTATATGGACGATTTCTCGGGGTAGATAAAGCACCCGCACAAATTTTGAGAAGCAACAGAAGACATTTAAGGTTGCTTGTACGTGATAAACGAGTCTCTGACGAAAATCATGTACTCCTTAAAAATAGTTGAATACTTCTTAATTTTTTGTTTAGGGTTGAAAATCGAATACGGTAACTAATGAACCGATCCCAGACTCGTGGCAGAAAATCTGGTAGGAAAAGAAACATGACCCGTACGACCTCCTCAACGACTCAAATTTAAGAGTATAATTGTATTATACACGGTTTTCAGGATTTTATGGTCCGGGAGCAAAAATGTTCGTAGATCATACGGATGGTTTCTCGGGTCAGATAAAGCATCTACACAAAATTTGAGAAGTAACAGAGGACATTTGTGGGTGCAGGTACGCGATAAACGAGTCTCAGACGAAAATCAAGTACTTCTTAAAAATAGATGAATATTTCTTATGTAGGGCTGGAAATCGAATACGACAACTCGTGAAACGACTCCAGACTCGTGAAATGATAGGAAAAGAAACATGATTCGTACGACCTTCTAAACGGCTCAAATTTAAGTGTATAATACACGATTTTCGAGATTTTCGGGTCCGGAACAAAAATATCCGTGAATCATACGGATGGTTTCCTGGATTAGTTAAAACACATTTCAAATTTTTGAGAAGCAACAGAGGATATTTGAGAGTGTAGGTACGTGATAAACGAGTCTCAGACGAAAATCAGGTAATCCTTAAAAATAGATGAACACTTCTTATTTAGGGCTTAAAATATAATATGATAACTCATGAAGTGGCACCAGACACGTGGTGGAAAAACTGGGCATTTCCCGGTACGAGCTCCCAAACAGCTCAAATTTAAGTTATAATACACGGTTCTCTGGATTTCAGTGTTTTAGAACAAAAATGTTTGTAAATCATACATAGGGCTCCCCGGGTTAGATAAAGCTGCCACACTAATTTTGAGAATCAACAGTAGACATTTGTGGGTGTCGATACGCAAAAAACGAGTCTCGAACGAAAATCAGGCACTTCCTAAAAATAGATAAGTACTTCTTTTTTAAGGCTGAAAATCGAATACAATAGCTCATGAAGCAACCTCAGACATGTGGTAAAAAACCGGTAGGAAAAGAAACATGATCTGATACAATTTCCCCAATAGCTCAAATTTATGTGTAGAAGCCAACTCTAAACGAAAAAAGAAAAAAGAAAAAAGAAAAAAAGATAAAAATAAAAGGTAGAATGGAGTTGAATGAAGGAAGTATAAGAGTTAAAGGAAGGGGGAAACATGAGGAAGAGGAATTGAAGGGGGAAAACAGGATATTATAATCAAAGGTGCTACCACCAAATGTATATATTTAACGCGTATAGAATTGATTGAAATGGAGAAAGTAACAATTATTCTTTCATTTAAATTTATTAGCTAATGAATGAAGTTGTGTCGGGTTTGTGACCGTATCGACTTTAAAAAGGGTCATTATTGTTCCTCCAATATATATCTAACCAAATAACATAAACATATTATTTTTTTGCCGAGGAAACAGCCCACAAGTGAGCGCTCCCCGGCTTGGGAGAGGGACGGACGAGCAGGCACACAAGGCACCCGGGCAACGCCCCAACATCTAAGCTCAAAAAGCTCAAAATCCGAGCTTAAGGTAGAGAAGGTGGATGTAAAGTTAACCAACAGTTTACAGTGGATTGCATTCGGAAAAAAACTCGATTTGCAAGCCCTAACACAACCTGTTTAACTTTTCAGGTTATGTTTAGATCAACCGTGTCCACCCTATGACGAGTTAAAAGGTATCGAATCTATGGTTTTTCAAGGGTTGAAAATTCAAATAGACTACTACCAGACGACCTATAATAAAAGCAATGTGACGAGATTTGCACCGACAGCTGCAAGCCTACAACTACTTCAACAACCATCCATAATTTTAAAGGAGAACTCAGAGCCTGCATACATCTCTCAGCGGGAACGCACAAAGAAGCGTTACTTGACGCCTCCTGATCTATTTTCTTCTACTTAATAGGCGGAAGGAGCTCAACCAAGACTACAATGCGGATATAGTCCATTCAAAAAATTGGCGAAAACATTTTCATAAAGACGTATATAGTTTATTTATTATATTAATTTCGTCCATTCAAGCAAAGTCGGAAGTGTTCAAAAACATGAGCGTGATAAGACCAACACATAGGTAAAAAAACTCACTTTACACCGTCAGGTGGATTTGCAAAATCTAAGCACTCTTCTTCACTTCTGCAGATTTGATGATCTCGACAAACTCCGGCTGATTGTACCCAAGAGGAAAAGAAATGTTTAGTGTTTTTCGAAGTATTTACATATCACAACTTTATCAGTTTGCTTAGGCTCGTAGTTCTCACCTTAAGGGAAGCTCCACCGACCAAAAAACCATCAACGTCTGGTTGCGCTGCCAATTCTTTGCAGTTCCCTCCATTCACAGAGCCTGTAGTAATTTCCACCACGCCATTCAAGAATTACTTCAAAATGAGAAACATTCTGGAAAAGCGGTTTTTGGAGGGGGTGTGGTAGCCCTAGTTGGGCAGTTCTCAAATTTCTACTGAAATTACGAAAATGTGACAATAAATGTTGGACAAAGGTGTAGCAACACCTATAATCCTAATGTATGTAGGTCGTACTCAAATACCTCCATAGATGATTCTAGTTGAAGCAGCGACTCCAGCACCGACATTGTCATTAAGCCATTTCCTTAGTTCCAAGTGAACCTATGAAAAGTAGAATAAAAAAATTAAGATGGAACTGTCTTACGCTAACCGTAGAAATACATTGTGCACCTCTAAAATTATTTGGATCTTACAACTCATTACAGTACCATCCCGAAGGAGAGATATCAAGTACTGTAAAAAGGAATGTTAATTTTTGCATTCTCAGACTAGTGCACTTACTTCTTGCGCTTGAGCAGGGGTAGCAACCTTTCCGGTTCCAATGGCCCAGACAGGTTCATAAGCCACGACAACATTGTCCCAGTTTGAAACGAGATCTAGAAAGGCAACAATCAGATGACAATAACTGACATTTAATTAATTAACTAAAAAGTTCCAGGTGTACAAGGAATGTTAATATTTGGAAACTTTCATCATATGTATGTACACATTGTTTAAGCAATTACCAGCAATAGCTTTGGTCTGAGCTGCAACAACCTTCATCGTAGTTCCTGCTTCTCGCTGCTCCAATGTCTCACCAACACAAGCTATCACTTTCAAGCCTTGGGAGAGCGCATAAGCAACCTTATCTGCAACAAACTGGAAGAGAGCAAGGATGAAAAAATCGAATAGACTAGTATATCTGTATATGTCATTACATAGGACTAAGTATACAAGTAATACAACTGTTGATATACGGACAGAATAATCAGCAGGTAACATTGCATACCTCATTTGTTTCATTCAATAATGCCCTTCTCTCAGAGTGACCGAGGATGACCCAATTGATACCCAAATTGACAAGCATCTCAGCACTGCATTAAACAGCAAATAGGTAAAAAATAATTTACACAAGAAACTGATAAGCATGAACGAATTACTTGTATCATTGTATGACACCTAACACTGCATGAGGCTACTCGTGATAACATGCTCACGGGGAGGTTGAAAAGCAACCAGCCTAAAATTCAGTAAATGTTTCTTGTGCTATTCTGGTACCACCATTGCAACTGTAAATAAAAGGACCATTTGCACGATTGTCCACAGTGACTGTTGTTTACGTGTTAAATAAGATGATAATCTAACATTTCAGAGTCAGCTCAGATGAAGTAGTTCTGATGACTGGATGAGTTGCACACATGAGGATTCCATTCTGATTGAGGAGGTTCTACAGATGCTATAAGGTGCCGATAATGACACAAGATTGACTACCGCCACAAGGACACCAACATATTCATCATATATAATTCATATAAGAAGTGGAGATGCATGAATAAGTGATCCAATTATCAAACGAGAAGTGCAAATGTGACTTGCTAATGTCAACCATATTGAGTCCAGGATGAAAGAATGAGATTAAGATAAAGATAATAGCAATATAATAGAGTAATTCAACATAATCTCCAATATCAGCAGGCGAAAACAGAACAGATACAACTGACAATTCGTTGCTTACCTAACTTCACCGGTAAAAGCACCGCCTTTCCGGACCCAACAGTTTTGTGCAGCCACATGAAAATCAGGCCTCAGCAAATTTTTAACCAGAGTAAGATACACAAAAGGAGGGCTGACAACTACCTCTGCAAACATAACCATGGTGGAAATTAAAGGTAAGATTCAATAATAGTTGCATACAGAGAAATAATTAAATCAATATACATCCAATTCAACCGGTGTTAAAAGGGAGCTAATTCAATTCTCAACAGAATGCAGCAAAATGTTATCGTTATCAGCTACTCCATTCCATACAAGGGCTACCTCAGATGCTCTATTTCTGACTTTACTCAGTAATCAGGTATAAGATCTCTAAGATATTCCAAGATCTAAACATTTATTAACAAAAACATTACTATATCCATATATGACGATTGGTGAGGCGGTAGACATCCTTACACTATAGAAGGGGCCGAAAATAAACTGCTGGGTTTCGGATTTATTCAGGTTATTAGGTCAGAGATGAGAATATGACTAGCTACTGAACTGGTTATACTTAAACCTAGGTGGGTTACGGCTACTCCCATAAACCACACACAAAGTCGGAGTAACATAGCATTGCACTTCAGAAACATTAGTGTGTCTTTACAACATCACAAAAAATCTATGCAAGCGCATCAATAACATATATGGAGTTCATGGCAATACATCTTAGGTTTAATTACCATTCCAAGCATGCACGGAATCACAACAATTACAATTACCGACATGATAGTAAGGATCTTAGATACGAAGATTACAAACTCACTCACCCACGACATCTTCTGAGGGAACTTCGGATTCATTCAATGTGGTGACAAGCTTCTTCACTTCATCATATGTTCCATTCTGAATAAATGCAATAATTTTTACTCACAATTTTCTCATAATCGAATTAACAATGATCAGTAATAAGAAACTCAATCTCCAAAAACCACAAGAGCAATTAACTCATAGAATCGATCAGCTAGCGGCTAGCGGCTAGCTGAGACGCTGCATAGCTCAAAATCTGACATTTCCAAGCAAGATTTAATTAACTTCAATTACATAGCTAATTTGTCAAAAACATGATTTATCAACTATCAAAATATCATCATCAAACATTCTATAAACATATTCCCGTCATTCATTTATTTAGCCTTGATTAAAATACTCGACAAAAAAATTACACATAATTTGTTGAAAACATGATTTATCAACTATCAAAATATCATCATCAAACATTCTATAAACATATTCCCGTCATTCATTTATTTAGCCTTGATTAAAATACTCGACAAAAAAATTACACATAATTGAGACGGAGAAAGTATAATAAATTATACAACAAAGTAGAACCTCAAACCTATGTTACCTGACTCGGCTATAAGTGTCGGACACGGTCACGCCACATTATGTGCCAAGTTTTTATGTTTTCGGTCTAAAATAAAATGTCGGTCATGCCGTAAAACTTTTTGGTCTAAAATAAAGTGGGGTCGAGTCGGACAAGCGACACACAACCAAATCGCGATTAACAAATTCTCGAACTACAAAATTAAGATCATAATCATTTCTCAAATCAATCCGTCACACAAGTGGCGTAACCAGTATTTAAAGTTGACGGAGAAAATCGGAAATTTTAACTAAAGATTTACTTAACTTTTTACGTGTCTAGGGTGACCGTCCCTGCTAACCTCCTAATTCCGCTACTTAACGGAACAGTTATAACTGAATTGAACATCTAAAATAAAAAGAAACGTACTCGCTTCGTCCAAATTATTTATTTAACTAAAATATACTCCCTCCGATCCAGACAGATGGTAACACTTACCTAAAATGGATGAACCACACCAATGGTAACATACCATATTTGGCATGAAAAATGA
>VHZZ01000006.1:419053-439986 GCA_009801015.1 Silene noctiflora
TAGTAGTTACTTATTATAAGGAGTTCCTGGTTGTATATATTGGGTTGTACGCATGCATTCATCAATAAGATTAACACATTAATCCTTTTCTTCATTATTTTTTTAATCATAATTCTTTTATCATAATCAACTTAAAAATATATATTTGTCAATATTAATCAAGTATGTTAATAGTGAGCAATTTACCTCCTGCAGACAATTTTATTCAATTCATTCCCCTAAATAAAACGTAAGTATAGAATATGGGTGGACCCCTTTATAAAAAAAATTAAAATATGTACTTTCAACCACAGGCTGACACTTCAGCACTGTGGTTGTTGGTTTAATAAATAGGATTTCATTTTTGCGTATCGCAGTCAATTATTTATCTTTTTATTTTAATAATGTCTTTGATGATCTCCACGCTCAATTTAATCCAATTATCGCCTAATAATTGAGCCCTTCCTTTTTTTTCTTGGTCTTTGTGTCAACACCAAAAGCATAATATCGGTTTTTCTAACTTGTGCAGCGGATGAGCCACACATTAATAACCGAATATTTTATGAGAATATTTTTTAAATATTTCAACATTTAGGTTATTAATATGTACCCGTTAGAAAAACCGTTATAATATAATCTCACCCTTATAATAAGAAAGTTATTATTACAGTAAGTCTCCCCTGTGACGGGTCAAATATCACTCACATGATAAGACAAAAATTAGAGTACCTACGTCATGATTTGTCTTTATCTACCCATATGAATTTTATCTGTCCCATCACAAACTTATGACAAATACTGTCGTCACACATGAAATTTTTTTTTATTAATTTTGAATAGATGAGACCATTTCAAAACATCCAATTTAGTTATGAACAATATAAGATCTATATCCAAAATCCTCTTACTATAAAAGCTAATTCATTTAAAGGTTTTTTATTGCTTCCCTGATTTTAGGATTTTTTTTTCATTTTCTAGAGTGGGCCCCGCCACAAACTTACCTCATATTTATTTAACATCATTTCATTCAATTATTTTTTATGATTATTACGCCTAATCTCACTAACATATTTCGTAAGTCGTCTAAAAATCAACCCGTGCATTTTTTTTTCTTCACGGGATTAAAACTAGTATTCCTTATTCCCCTCCAAGGCTCCAAATAAGTGATCACAACACACAAGTCCATAACTACCTAGGAATCTAAGATTTAAAAAAAAAAAAAAAAAAAAAAAAAAAAAAAAATGTGGTATCTTTGCAGAAAACCCTGCAATTTACCCTCAAAAGATCTCTCCATAATCTCTCGTACATCCATTTTTTCTACATCCAACTCAGGCCATCTTGAAGACATTTCATTCATAATAACCGACGACGACGACGACGACAATCAACAAAATGCCAACCAAACTGTATTTGGAAATCCATGGCAATGGTACGCTTACGAATGCACCCCAATGCAATTCGTAGGCGTTGCTGTTCCGCGCCATACACAGGTCATATCGGTAATGCCGGAATATTTCTTATGTTCCAGGATTGTTTTTCCGTCTTCAAACGAGGAGTTGGGATCGAAACCTAAGCATGAGAAGTACGCAAAGTTATGCAGTTATTCACGTCAAAGTAGCCAACTGTTTGATATTCAAAGCTGTATGGAGTTAGAAGAAGGGTATAATAGGAATTTCGTTACGGCTGCTTCTGCTATTCTTACTGGTTGGCTTTATGTTGCTGGTGGTTATAAGGCTCTTACATCTTCTGGTAAGTTTCGATTCCATACCCTGTAATTTACGGGTGCCATTGAGGCACTGCGTAATGTATATACTGTATAACTGTTATGATAATTAATCAGAAGCAGAAGAAAAGCCAGTAGAACCATTGGGATCAGCAGAAAGGTTGAACCTAACAACATTGCAATGGGAAGTACTTCCAAAGATGCTAAAACCCGAAGCTTACGGAACAGGGATAGCATTCAGAGGACTGTTCTATTGCATTGGTGGCGAAAATCATCAACATTCAGCTCAAATTTACCATCCTAAATCCAACAAATGGGTCTTAACTAAGCAATTCATCCCACAAGAGGCAGATGGCTACTCTGTAGGGTCTGTTGGCGGGCGAATGATTCTGCTTACTTGGTCTAGTTTCCTCGGGGTGAAGTTATGGCGATACAATGTTGTACCCAAGGCGAAAAAATGGACCTTTGTCGGGTTTTATGCAGATACCAAGGTTGCCAGGTCTTGGCTAGACCATAAGGGACCTAAACTGGTCAGGATTAAAAAACACCTGTTTATCATGACCGGAGTAGATGACAACTTTTGTTGGGTTGACGGACTATCTGCATGGCCGACACTACCTGGTCCTTCATTCCATATGTGTGATGAGGGGAAGCTTTCGAAAAGCGGGTTTATATCAGCAGTTAAGTTTACTGTAACTAATGCACATTCCTGGGATTGCTATCCTGTGTATAGAATAGAGAATGCACTCTGACAGCAGGTTCAATGAGCAATGCTATCTTCAATAGTGAATTGATACGGCTTCGGTTTTCTGTCAGTGTTTTTTTTTTTCAGTAGGGACCGACTAAAATTTTTTTTCCTGTCTGTGATTGCTGCATTAAGGATAATCTGCGACATTTTTGTGCATTTCAGTATTTCTTGATGTTAGATACTCTACATTTCTAGTCATTGTGAACTCGACCAGTTTCGCTGATAAGCGTTATGTTGTTCACTGTTGTTGCCGTAATCAATGGTTTTATTTCTATTTTCTGGTGTACATGGAGCCATAAGTACAGTTTTGACACTGAGAAGCTTCAAATCCAGGCTACAAGTACCACGAGTACGACCCTTGGTGATTTTAACATCTAATCTAGTTGACATATGTGGGAATCAATATTTTGCTGAACACAGAAATACCGAAAAATTTGAAAGTTGATTAATCAAGTCTTAAACTGCTCAACAAGCTTAACCAGACTGTAAGTCTCGGCATCTGGTCTTGCACCTCCTAGAATCATTCTCCGAAGGAGATTTGGACTATAGGCTTTGGCATGAACATAAGCCTTTATCAAACTATTATACACAAATGTATACCTGGTATAATTTGCTTTCTCAAGCTCGTCAAATAGTCTCTCAGCATTCTCTACATCTCCTTTCTCTGCAAGAAGCTCGATAATGGATAAAGTGGTCTCCAGCCATGGGGTTGATTTCGTTACCCTCTTGATCATTATTTGCTTTGATCCCATGTCTAACGTCTTCAAGGCTTCCTTAGTCAAACCGGCTTTTAAGCAACCTAATGCTAGATGTCTATAGGTTATAGCATTAGGTTTGCATCCGTTCGTCTTCATCTCCTTAAAGAGCCCGGAAACCTTGTCAACAAGCCCGTTTTTGCAATAAACCGAGATGATAGAATTATATTGTTCTGTGGATTTTAGACCCATCTTCGTTTTCATTTCTTCCCAAAGTTCTTCAGCACGATCAAGTCGTCCCATACGACCAAATGCTTCAATTGCTATCAAGTAACTCTTTGTTCTAACCACAGGTAATTCTAGCACACGGCCCCAATTTCGCTCAAGATCCTTCAGTTTCCCTAAATATCCATACAAGGTGATGAGGACATCATATGTTGCCAAATTAGTTCCCGATTTTGAATTCTCGATAGCCTCAACGTAACTCCCACAGACAGTTAACAATCTTGCAACAGCATGCGTGTTTGCCAAAATGCAGTAAGTAATCTCATTTGGTTCAACACTTGCCTTTTTCATGTCTCCGAAAACTTTCATCAATCCTTCAATATTCTGGTCATTCGCTTCTATCTTCAAGAGAATGTTGAAAGTTGAGACATGTCTAGTAACCTTATCGGCCCTCATTTGAGCGAGTATTTTAGGGATCATTTTTCTTCGTTTAGGAGAGGAATGAAGAATAATGAGGCGGTTGAAGATCAAGTGTGAGATGGGATGCCCTAATTCTCTCATTTTCTTCATGTACTCCAACGAAAGCCGGATCACTCCTTTATCCATGCATGCAATTACAAGATTGTTGTACAGCAAATGCTTCTGGAATTCAGTAGGAACATTAGTAAACAGCTTTTCACCATGAGCTATGCCATGAACTTTGATGGTGAACTCGAGAAGATAGGAATAATCCAACTCCTTCGGCTTATACGGCTTCTCACGGATCACCCACTCCATCACCTGTCAGAAGACAAATATCGTAACCTTCAAGTTCTCAAAAACTTAATTTTATCAAGATCAAATTACAACAATCACAGTGGTGAAGACAAACAGCTGACACAAAGTCCTATCATTCAGCCTTTTTCGAGATGCTTGAGTGCAGAAACTTAGGTGAGACGGTTTTTCAGATTGTGATACAGGACTGATTATGATACAGTAGTAAATATCAATCTAGAACCCGACCCAACACACAAAAAACTTCCCCAAAGACCGTCTCATCCGAGTTTTTACACTTACATGTACTCAATCAAGCTAGCAGCAAAACCAATACTCAAGCTAATAAAAGAACATCCTATGCCAATACCTACATTGATCATCAACAATTCGATAAACCCGACAGCAAAAACACCGCGAATAAATTTAAAACAATACCTCAAGCGCCCGTTCATTCAACTTAAACCGTCTCAACCGATTAATAGCATGAAAAATATCACCATTATGAACAGGAAAACCCTCACCCATCCATTTTTGGAACACATATCCTACATTTTCACCTCTTGGCACCCTCTCTATCCTAAAAGATAACACCTTTGGCGCTTCCCCAGCATCCGGGTCCGGATTATTCGACTTTTCCGGACCCGTATCGGGATGATCGTCTGTCAAATGGGTGCAAAATGAAAATGTGGATCGTAATTTGCATATTTGCTGTTGCACACCAAGTGTTTGATGAAATGCCGCACTGAGTGTGCGACGGTAAATGAGGGGTAATAATCTCATTTTTGCTAATTTTGAGGGAAACCCAGTTCATTAGAGATACTAATCTACAAGATTATAAGAGAGATTAATGAAATCATAGTTTAATTTGGTTAATTTTGAGGGAAATTCATGTTATTCTGATTTCCCGCGGTTTGTTTCGCGGGAATGGCGGAATTATAGAATGCGTTTTAAAATGAGGAAATGAATGGCATACTCGAGGAGATTGTTCTAATTGTCGGTAAAAAAGACTTCTCATTAAGTCTCTTATAGGATTACGGAGTGTATCGTATAGTATATTAAATATACTATACGATAGGGGTGAGCAAAACCGTATATCTGATACGGTTTTGAAAACCGTATCGGGTATACGGTTTTAAAAATCGCAAAAATCACTATACGGATCCGATACGGTTTAACTATATATACGGTTTTCGGGTACCCGGAAAAACCGTGTATACGRAATCCGTATATAYGGATAMGRTTTGGTAATAAATGCGCAATTAAACATTGTAATTATTCAAGATCTAATAATTACCTATAACATGACCRCTTCTAGTGAAGGACTAATTATTATTTACTGAGATAAGTTACTTAAAAAAAATCATAAAAAACACTAGAAGAGTGGGAGTCGAAAGAGGAACTTTGCATTTTTTAATTTTTTTTTATACAAAAAATCATACAGTTTCATTTTTCCCCGACCCGGATACGATACGGTTTTTATAAAACCGTATCGTATATACGGATTTTCATATCGTCTATACGGAAATCCGTATAACTCGAACCATATACCGTATCGTATCCGTATTATAAAACCGTATCGTATATTTTTGCTCACCCCTATAGTATAACATATGACGAGCCCAAAAAAGACAATAACCAAGCTTTTAGTATAGAAGGAGAATGTCTCGGCTATCGGCACTTCTGTAGGTATCTATCTATCTATATTAATAAATGGAGCTTTTTTTCGAGCGATCGTAGAGAGTTCGTAGTTTCGGAAATACTTCATGAATAAATAAACAAAGAAGATAAATATTGAAGTAAAAATTAATTACTTTTACAAGATAAAGACTAAGGCGTGTTTGTATGAAACTATGACAAACACAATGATACCCCACAAATATTAATGATAATTTATGAGTTATGCAACTTTAAGGTAATTTTATTTAATTGAAAATAAATTTTAATGCTAAATAGAGTTGGTCTAGGCGGAACCCGACACCAATACTAGTTAATGATATTTTTTATTCAATTGCAACCTAATCCAACCCTAAACCCTTTTCCGTCCCGTTTTACATGCGTCATTCCCTTCTTTTAATCCCGTCCACGATAGGGTATCAGTCGTTCCTCCCTAGGGTTTAGTCTAGGGACAGGGTATCAACTGATTCCTACTACTTTGTGATAATATAAAGCTTCGACGGTTTAGCGAGTAATTTTGCTTTATTCCATCATGTTTCAAGACTAAATGAATTCACATTGAATTTTCAGCCCACGAACAAGCAAGCTAGTGAGTTGGGCTTTGTAAATTATTGAACATGCTTTGATCAATGATCATACTTTTACTTATTTTGCGAGCCGATGAGTCGGATTCAATGGACGATTGGACGATTCGTGAACAACTCTCAAACTGACTTTATATATTTGACATACTAATGATAATTAAAGAGTATAACTATGATTAAGAACAATTTTAGGTCAAACATTCATTCATAATATTAATTAGTATATTGTAAAATAGTTATACACACGGTTACAAATCTTACAATCACACAAGCCATAACATCAACCGACCAAAAGGTCTGACGATGTTATGGCTCAACTTATTCAGTTCACAATTCACTCATTTTCGACAGAAAAATAATCACACACGTATCATCGTACACAAAGATGTGTCCTTAATTAGTCGCAATTGCATGGATCGCATGAGCAGTCATCGCCACAGTCACACTCGTACCTTGAATTCATCCTGTTTACAAAAATCAAACCCCGTTAAGATCCAATCTATAGAAAAATAAGGACATACCTTAAGCACCGTGACAAAATATCCTCCTATGACTCAATTTTTTTCAATAAAAATCCTCGTGTAATAAAGTATTTACGTGTTATACTCACGTTCGAGTGATTAAGAATCGAGACGTAAGATGTATTACATACCTGTTGAAGTTGAAAGGGATTGAAGATTACAATTAGGTTGAGAGTTTGCAAAGATTGTTGAAGAGATATGTAATTGTTTGTTGTAGAAATTATGAGGAAATTGTAACACAATTTATACACAAATTGTTAAGGTCTTGTTAGAAAATTTCAACTATACATTTCTGAAATAATCCAAGCCAATCAAATGTCAATGGTGTCCCCACCTTAATATCCTTTAAAAAAACGGAAAATTCACGTGGTATCCCTGAACATTATCCGTACTTAATATTTTAAGTTTGTGTACATTGTACCCTCCACATTCCATTTTCATGCATAATGTGTCATTTTTGTCGCTATAAAAATTTATAATTGAGCGTAACTCCCACATGGAAATTTGGAATCGACAATTTTTTGATCTAAAATGATTATCTTGTCACAATCTATGATTTGAGATAAAAAAAAATTGTCAATTGACATTTTCTATGGTTTTTTCCCGAGAATCTTAAATCGACCATAATTTCGATCTTAAATTTTCGAATGACCGTTTTTCATTTTATAAAATTATAGATCTCGAAAAGATAATCAATTTTGAAAAAAAAATTAGTCAATTCTGATTTCTAGTCTACGATTTATGCTCAATTAAAAATTTTAAGAACGATAAAAAAWGCACGTCCTACTTGAAAATCAAAGTTTAAGGGTACCATGTACACAAACTTAAAAAGTTGAATATCACGTACAAAATGACAAAATTTAGGGGTACCAGGTGAATTTTCCGTTAAAAAAAAAGGCGAGTTTTTATATGAGACGGTTTTATAATAAGTTTATTGTCAGGTCTCTTACATGCAACTAGTTTTTTCTTTTTGTTTCATGTTTTTCAAGTTTTTCATTTCCTTTTTCTAATTCGTAGTGGGTTTTACGTTATGTCTGACATTATCTTAATATGAGATGGTTTCTCACGAGACTAATACGAAGAAGACTTGGTAGAATTAACTTAGCTTGTTACTTGTTACAAATGAACTCCTCATTTCAAACTCATCTTCTCCTGGTTAACCTTAGCGTGAAAGTTACCGTCAAATCGAAGTCTTTGGACAGTTGGACGGCTTTGATGTCGACGGTCATGTTGTGTGGAGAAGTAAACATGATGTATATGACAATGATATTACGCCAATGTCTTAATGTTATTCGTCTGTGGTTAGGTAAAAAAAACTTGGCGGAGTTAACCTGTAATGAATATTGCGTTGAAAAATATTATGAGAGGTGGTCGGGATCTGGTTCAAACCCCATCACAGCCGTCAGCATCAATATCGCCCATGAGACATTTTTAGTTTTTTTTCCGTCAAAAGATAGGAAAACAGCATGCTTCATGCTGTTTTAGAAGAAATTATTGAAGATTGTACTGCAGCCTGCAGGGTAAGCATCAAAGATGAAAACAGACTTCTTCTTAGTCGGCCGCTTTCACTGTCTCAGGAATCGGAGATGACGATTATCAGTTGACAATACAGAGCAATTTCAATTAAGTAATCCTTCCAATATTGGCTCTTCAAACCCAAATCTAACTCTTCCTATATGTCCCTTAATTATACATATAAAATTACGAAAAATTGTCAATTTAAACGACGACAGCCAATCAACTTGTTTTTAAAATAGATTACCTCAAATATATTAGATGCCATGATTTACATATTCACAAGTTCTTGGATTTTTAGAATGTCTACCAGACGCGACACTGCGTAAAACCAGTCTACTCCATCCAGAAGAAATTATCAGTTTCTGCTCATTTTTTTCTTTATTTAGGACAGTATAATTTTACTCTTTTTCTTTTACTGTTTCCTCAGACAAACCAGCATCGCGTTCTAGATCACAGTCTTCATTCGTCAATGACTTTACCATTGTACATGGGCGGCTTCTCATATTCCGAACAGACCAACCATGAAATGGTCTTACATGTGACAGCAACCTGTTAACAAGGTAATTAGATGAGGAATACATATATATATGGATTTAGGTAGGTCACATATGTGAAACCCGAGATACAAGACTCGCAGGAGTCGCAGCAAATGCATAAACCAACAAGTTACAACAGCAGGCATAAAAGTGATCAACAATTCACAATAGAAACTACATACAGCACGGTGTTGCAGACAACCAGAATCCTGAACTGCAGAAGTATTAGTCAAAATCACGGAACATTTGTTGTGAAAAATCTAATCACAGAGACTGCAAAAACACATCTTCCAATTTGCAAAAAAAAAAAAATAACGGTGGAACAATGGTTTAGTGCAGATTCGGACAATCAAATGAAGATGACGAGAAACGGTCATGAAATTATACAGTACAGTTCATTGATAAGGAGGACATGTAAGCAGTGTGCAGGAAAAATATATACCTGTATAGCAGATTAGCAGTACAGTGTTTCGAATAAAAATGACAACGATCCACGCCTGGCTATGATCTAAAAATCGTCTTCATAAGGTAGAACTTTTTTATAATTCCGATTTTTCATTAACAAAATTTTTATATATTACACCACTAAATAGGTGGAACTACATTCACTACACATTATTATACACTTAATGTAGTAATCTTCAACAATTTGTACACCAAATCTCGGTCACAGATCAACAGACATCTTACGCAGCATCACGCAGGTACTCGACTGCCCTACCTACGAAAAATATGACTACACTGTTACTTGACAGCAAACAATTTCGCCCAACAATTCGTCAAAAATCCAATCCTCCAGATCTACAGCAAGAACTTCAGTATCCCGTTGTAAATTGCTCCAACCACTTTGATGTCTAGACAACTCATGAACAATTACACTGTCAAAATCCTCATCAGTTTCTGGTTTCCACAGGAGGTACTCGCTTATAAATTCCCAAACTTGCTCAACCACCCAATTATCTACTTTTCGGACTGGATGAACAACACAACTAGACGTCAATGGCTTAGGGTAATAAGCGTAATTCTCATTAATTTCAAGCAATGCTTCATTGAGCAAATCAAACAAGATTTTCCGCTGAGAAGGAGACATGACTATCTCCTTCTTTGACGACGGGTTAGACTCAAATGGGAAAAATATTTCGATATCATCAAAGAGTGCAGGGTCAAGTGGGTCGTCTAGCGTGTGCTGCGCACCCAACTGGCCGTATGTTGTTGTGAAGCCTATTATGTCAAGAACAAATTTCACGTACTGTAAACTCTCGTTGCTGTCAATTTTATCTACATCAAAAAAAATATCGGACATCAAAACTTTGTAAGACGGTCTTAGACAACATATGTCGACCCTGACTCCTAGTACAAAACTTTAGTAATCATGGACATATAAACAGGAAATAAACAGAAAATAATTAGAATCATGAGAAAAGAATGGAGTAAGCGATAACCTTCTATAATCGGGCAGTGCTCCAAATTTTCAGTTTCTTCTTGCTGAGAATGCATATCTATTGCAGAAACAGAAGAAATTCCTTTGTTTGTCTCGCAGTCGTGATCATCTGTTAGTTCTGAAATATCTACTTGATGAATGTTCTCCCCTTGCTCAGTACCAAAGCTACCACTCCGTAGAACATTGTTTGATTCTACCGAAGTTTGAGTACAATCTAGACAATCACGCTCTCTACAAGAGTCGACTCTTACCAATCTCGCTTCATCACATTCACGTATATTATGTACAGCACTCTCAATCGTAGCTTGAGGTACTCCATTCTTATTGTTACTAGTTGCATAAATCAAGGGACCATATCTATCCAAGGACTCCTTCAAAGACGAGGATCTTCCGATGTTCTGAGACCTAGATTTCCGTAAGTCATAACCTTGTTGGTTCAGTATAGGCCAAACTTCATTAAGCTTATGCTCAAGTTTCTTAGGTGTTTTACCAAAAGTTACTGAATTCCTTGACGGAGCATTTGAGAAAGGAAATGATCCCGATTTTACCAACCTATGTTTTTTCCGAGGACTATCTTGTAATATTTTGAGGAACATATCTTGATCAACTTTGAACAACTCAAAAACACCCACATACTCTTCCATTAATTCGCTATGCTTGACACTTGCAGCGTGACTGAGATTAGCAGACTCGTCCGCAGGATTAATAGCTGTTAATAACTTTGGATTTGCTTTAAGAAGAGATATTAAAGTTGGAGCAGCAAGATCAGTACATACATCCTTCAAGGCTAGCAGTTCATGTTCTTGAATCGAGTTTTCTTTCCCGCAGTTGCTCACACTATATGCTAGCAACGCTTTGATCCTATTTCTAATCGACTTTTTTTTACTACTCGATCCAGTTCCAGAAGGACTTGAATTAACCTGTCCAATTTTGCATGATTCACATTATTTACTTTTCTTAAGAACAGTTTTCTTCTGAAGAATTAAACAGTTTTTTTTGTCAGCACCATTCAGTTAGCTCTGATTTGGTCCTCAAAATCAAACTCGAGACCTTTACTTAAGACCGATCAACCCAATTGCATGATACAGTAAAACTTCTAGAAATAGTACTGTGAAGTGTGAACTCGAGATCTCTAGTTAAGCTTGATCAATCCAATCGCATGATACAGTTAGTGACCTCTGCTTAAGCCCGATCAACAAAATTGCAGGATACAGTAAAACTTCTAGATATAGTACCGTGACACCAAGACCTCTAGCGATCAATCCAATTGCATGATACAGTTAGAGACCTCTACTTAAGCCCGATCAACAAAATTGCAGGATACAGTAAAACTTCTAGAAATATTACAGTGAACTGTAAAAAAAAACAATCCGATTGCATGATACAGTTACAGACCTCTGCTAAGCCTGATCAACACAATTGCATGATACAGTAAAACTTCTAGAAATAGTACTGTGAACGCGAGACCTCCAGTTAAAACCGATCAACCCGATTGCATTAGACAGTCAATTTTTTTCGAATATTATAGTAAACTGTAAAAAACGATCCAATTGCATAAAACTTACAGAGTAGTTTGTTAATGTATCTTCCTCTAGTTCTTCCACTTTGCTAAATTCAATCTGCTCATTAATCACTGCATTCAAATATAAAAACAACGGAAACAAATGACTGAGACGGAAAGAGTACAAGTTATCTTACGAAGAATGTAAAACAAAATCACTAACTTTTAGCTCGTTTTTTACGGGATTTTTGGTTAATGTAAGGAAGCATAAGCATTCTTTTGACATTTTGCCATGGATGATAATTCAGCAACCGGAACACAGTCCATATACATCCCGGACCGTCCTTTTCGACCCGAATTGATTGTTTCTTCCATAGATGCTTTCCCATTTCTGAAATTTTCTGACAAATTCACCTTAGAATTATGTAATTATCAAATTAACCAACTCTGTTAAAATTCTTTACGCTTCGCTTTAAGCATGTACATGTTACTGAATTGATCGAGACAGAGGGAGTATTATACAACTTTAACAATCTGTAAGAAGATTAACATGTACCCATGTTAAAAAACAAAGATTATTAACAAATAACAGTAAAAAGATCAAAATTTATTACCTTAATTAGGATTATAAAACAGAATTATAAAGAAGACAAGAATAACGGATGTTGTGGCTTGTGAGTTCCCTGAAACTGTTCCAGTTTTAAGGAGAAGGTTTGCTATTAGACAAATTCTCGTGTCAGACCGTCTTACATAATAATAATAATAATAATAATAATAATAATAATAATAATAATAACTAGTTTTAAACCCGTGCAGAAAATGCACGGATCGTAATAATTAAATGTTCAATACAGTACATAAAAAACATATAATCTCGACATATTTATTCCTTGTTAAATTGTTAAATGCAGTCATTAATTTTATCAACAACAAAATTTAAATATTTTTCGATTATTGTTATTTTATGTTTTCTTTAATATAGATATAGAGTATAAGTGCTTAATGCTTGTATTTATTGCGTTATATTATTAAACAAAAAATATATAGTTTATATTGTAATTTTTTGTATATTATCATTTTGTATGTAGCATGTATTTATTGATTGTAACGGTTATTTTAAAGAAATTAAATCAATAAAACTCATATTTTTTTGGTGAGGGACTACCTTTTGATTTTTTTTTTTTTTTTTTTTTTTTAAATCAAGAGCCAATAGAAACTCTCCAAACTTAGCTTTTATACTATGTAGATTCTCGTGTTAGACCGTCTTACATAATAATTTGTGTACGTAAATAAAACAGGTTTTTGTAACCGATTTGGTCCCTTTTTGTAGTTCTATTAGGTAGCTGATTAATTAAAACATAAGAAAAATAAGGTACAATTGTTTAGTATTGTGCGTTGAATAATTAACGTAAGCACAGTTGACTAAAAGCGGAACCCGTCTACAATAGGTGGGTACTGAGTAGCATTATAATTCAAACCAACCCAAAGAGACTAAAAGCGGAGATGAGAGACGAATGTTTAGTCAATTTATTGAGACACCCAACATCGAAATTAATGTTAACCTAAATGATACCGATTCGATTTAACCGGAGTAGAATTGAAAAAATGAAATATATGCTATATTAAATCCACTCATAACTTAATTATGCACAATTTAACAATATGAAAAAGAGTGCAATATATTACTTCATTTTACAAATTACAATAATACTTGTGTGAAACGGTTTTACATAAAAACGGGATTAATATGTAATTTATTTATAAGTTATCTTAATAAACAAATTGTATATAAGTAGTAGTTAAAACATCGACTCAATATAGAAGTTGGGTGTATGTAATCTCCCATGCACATTGTATACGTTAACATGATGAATAATTGACCGAGACGGTTATTTGTTGTCTTATTTTATTTTTGGGTGTGTCGGTTAATTATTATCCCTTTTGTTTTAGAATAATTTAATTATTCACTCTCAATTTATTCAACCAGTCATTTAGTGATTGACTATCTCCTCTGTTTTTAGTATTTGTGCCAAAATCAAAGGACAACGATTGACCGAGACGGGTGAGTATTAATTAATTAAGTGTTATATATAAACACTTGCTTTAGTGTTGATAGACTATCTACCTGTATTTAATATTTAGTATGATTTTGGAGGTAATTAGTTCAACAGCTTTTGTGATAGAGAAGCTCCCACTACCTTACTTATATGATTGCTAAATTAACCTAATTGAGTATTGTTAATCAAAAAAAAAAAAAAGGTAGGTATACGACGGATAGTGTCTGTTACAAGCAAGACGCGTTGATCTATCTATAGCATACGTTCATATATAATTTTGTAAATAAGAACAGTGAGTAGATTATAAACTAATTACGAGAGTAGAATGTTAATACAATCCCTGACTCGGTATTATATACTTGGGCAACTAAAACATTTTGAGCTTATATTATTAGAATTTTAAAAATATCATTCATGTTAGAGAAAATTATGAATTACTCTGTGGTATAATTCGTGAGCCCTGGGAACGCAGTAGTGTTAAAATTCATGAGTGGTCTTACCCGATTCAAATCTGGATTAAACCGGATGGTTTACATCAAAAATAATTTGTGAGCAGCTGATACTAGATATAGTAAGTCTTTCGGTAATCATATATGAAAATTTTACCTTATTCTAATAGCGGGATTATGTTTTTAAGTTAATTTGTAGAATCTTAGGATTATACGATTCGATCCTACTTGTTTCGTTTGGACGCCATGTCTTATGCGTTTGGGCCTCGACATGAATCTTAGGAGCTTTGCACTTAGATTTGGGCCCAATCATTTGGGCCTATTTTGTGTACCTCATCACTACTAATCCATCCGCGTCATCGATCCAAAGTAAAATTCGGCCCCAATAACATTAGAGTAGGTCTTATTTCAGACGACCATTTTCGTCGGAAACCTTTAAACGGGCTATATGTGACTATTTTATGATTAAATGTGACCATTTTTCATCTG
The DNA here is from genome assembly GCA_009801015.1 of Silene noctiflora. NCBI lineage: Eukaryota > Viridiplantae > Streptophyta > Magnoliopsida > Caryophyllales > Caryophyllaceae > Silene > Silene noctiflora. The sequence goes on from VHZZ01000006.1 coordinate 433,950, forward strand.
AGCATCTGGAACGAGAATTTGCGATAACATTATATCTAGACCTGACAAAGGTGTCACATGGTTGGGTTTGGGTCGAGTCGGTTTGCATTGAGTCATTTCCGAGTTTGCAAAAACTCAATCAAATCTTGTTCGGATCCTTTTTTGTTGATCAAGACAGAGGAAATAATAGAAGTAACACATTGTTCTATAGGACCAATTTATCAATAAGACTAACCCAATAACACAAAACCCAATTCACATAGTTAATATAATTGGACAAATATTTTTTATTTTAATAACATAATATTATATAATTTAACAACTTACACATTTAAATATGTCTGTATCCGTCTAAGATGTCGAGTTATCAAAATAAAAATAAAAGGTAAACAAAATTAAATACTCCGTATAAAAAATTGGGGTAGGAGTCTAGGACTTAGGAACGGTTCTATAAAAGAGTTGATGTAGAAGTAAATGGTAAAACAGTAACTCTTCTATATGACCGTTCTATAGCATATGACGAATCCAATAGAGATAGTAGCCCAATAAATGGGAGTTATATAAAAACAAAACTAAAAATAAAAAAATAAAAATTTGTTTGATATTTATTTTTACACCATGGAATCGTGGGGATCAAACTGTCTGATATTTATTTTTATTTATTTTTATAAATTGGGCCTTTAATTAATACAAATTCTTATTTAAGACGGCCACTATCCGTCTTAAACTTAAGACGAATAGTGGTCTCTCACACAAATGCAAGTGAGAGGCAAGTGGGTGGAAAATGGATATACCCACTTGCCTCTCACTTGCATTTGTGTGCGAGAGCCACTATCCGTTTAAGACGGATAGTGGCCGTCTTAAGTAAGACCTTTTGTTTAATTAATGGACTGGTCTTATGTTAAGAGACCGTCCTACTCAACAATTTGTGATAGTGAAATTGTATTGGTTCGGTTCCAGGTCAGTCAAAATTAAAATTCAATTGTCCGCCCATATATACGATTTCTGACTCGGTTTGAGATTTACTCTAAACAAGAACTCGTAGTCTCTAACCCTAAACAAGAAACAGAGTCAATCCCTGAAATCAACCCAGTACATCTCCTTCTCTCAATCAAATCAAATCGTGTTTCAATCAAGGTAATATCGCCTCTCTAATTCATATTCTTCATTTCTGTTTAATTTATCGCTGTTTCTTTTTGTACTTCTTTAATTTTCAATTAAATTTGTAAAATTGTTAATGTATATGTTAATGTTTCAATTGAAGTTGGAGTAATTATTTTCAATGGTAGCTTGTTAATTAAAGATTGATTTTGATTACTTGATTTATGATGATGAAGCTTGTCAAACTTATTCAATTAATTCATGATTAAAATTATTCAAACTGAAATATCATTTCTAAATTGTGATTATAATTTAGGAGTATGAAATTTTAGTTTAGATACTCGCCCCGTCCCGGTCATTTGTTTACCCTTGGTTTTGGCGCAAAAAACCGAGTGTAGAGGATCAAATTGTCGATCAAAAGCATTTCCAAAGTAGAAAGGTGGACAGAGGTAAACAAATGACCGGGACGGAGGGAGTAATTTGTAACGATGTTCGCGTTCTTCTATCCTGTTTCCCAAATAGCGAATGTCGACATGTTATGTGCACCTAATGAGAACTGTAATTGCTTCCGATTTTGCCGCAAGCTATTTTGGACTTAGTTGGTCTAACTTAAGACAAAGACGGTCATATCCGTCTTAAAGTGTAAAACGGGTTAAATTCTAGTATTCTATATAGGTGGAATCACAAATAAGAGTTTAGCATTCCTTAGATATCGCGCTTTTTGTCTCATCCATCCGTTTGATTGCATTCCTTAGGATTTGTTCTGGTTTACTTGCCTGTCTTTGATGTCTCCAAACTTGGTACTCAAACCGGATACCGGGTTAAACTGTATCGGATCCCGTGCTTTCCTTGAAGTCAGAATACTGTTCTTCAGTTTCCTGACTTTATCAGAAGAAAATTGCCTGGACACTTAGAATTCACCTCTTTTGCAGGTGTATCGAAATCTAGGTTGAAAATGGGAAAGGCAAAGGGTGGTTCTATATTTATCAGGCTTATCTCCTCTGCTGGTACTGGCTTTTTCTATGTGATAAGGAAGAACCCGAAAAAGACACCAGAGAAGCTTGAATTCCGGAAATACGACCCTCGAGTTAACCGCCATGTTTTGTTTACCGAGGCCAAGATGAAATAGGCTGCAATTTCAACTTCTTTCCAAATGCATCTATGCAAAAATTTACTGTGTTCGTTTATGTATTACCTTTGACCGCGGAACTGTTATGTAGGTCATTAGATGTCTCATGAGTGGTTTGTTTCTGGTTCTGCTTAGCCAAATTTTTTCTTAGATTCAAGTAATTTGGGTGTAACTTGACAGCGCTCATATAAATTTTTTTTCCTCGGAAATAAGATGAACTTCTTGTTATTTTCTCAGATGAGTCGACTCACATGAGCAATGGTTATAGCCTGCTTAGAAATTGCAGGTATCTTGTTACTTTTGTTGGGGTTATGAAAAAACGGCAATCTGAGTAACAGATGATTACCCAAAATCGGGATTATTGAGGGTGACTATATATTACTCCCTCCGTCCTAATCATTTTACAAGTAGTAAGTTTTGGTCACTCGATTGTACTTTGTCGGTTGATCAAAAACGAGGAAATTACATAGGAAGTGCTATAGGCACAATATAATTCCACAATATAAATTCTTTCCTAAGAGTTTAAGACTGTAAAAACAGAGAAAAAGAACAGGAAATGCTAAAAGTAAATAAATTATTACTGGAACTTTAATTTCAAAACTTTCAACCATCCCCTTACTACTAAGTGAATAAAAATTCTCTTAATTTTCCCTCCAAAAAGCATCTAGCTAAATAAGGTAATAAGTAAATTTTCATTCATCGCATTATTATTATCTTTTCAATGAATATATGCTTATAATTAAACTCTAATCTTTTAATAAAATTCATAATTATGATTTTTTTTCCCTTACTAATAAGAGAATAATAATTCTCTTAGTTTTCCCTCGAAAATGAATCTATTTTCATAAGAACATAATTGATTTTTTTAATAAACTATTATCTTTTTTTCTTAAAATATAATCTTAATATAATTATAATTATACTCTAATATTTTAATTAAATTCAAAATTATGATTTTTTTCATTATAATAAAATAAAATTGGTATTAAATTATAAACTATAAATTATTAAATTTTTCAGTAATGAAATATTATTGCCGTAGAGAATAACTTGACACGTACTTACTATTAGTTTCGTGACAAAAAATAAATTCATTAAAAAAATCACAACTTAACTTAATTCTATTTGGTTAGTTGTCCATTTCAATTTTTTTTTTGTTTCATGTCAAAAAATAATGGAATGAAATATTGAAGTGAAAATTTAAAAATTTTAAATAATAAACTAAAAAAAATAAAAACTCTATATACCGCGCATTGCGCGGGATCTATACTAGTTAAGAATTAACCACAAAGAATGAGAGTACAAACTTGTATAAATTCTACTTTTGCATTCCTTTATTTACATACAGTATCCTATAATCGAGAACACAACAAATATAGATACAAAACATAGACCTTGCAGAGAGGTTCGGTCAGGTCGTTTTTGTCAGGTCATTAGATATGCATTCAGGTTCAGTTAGGTAGGATCAGATTCAGTTAGGTCGGGATATTTTGGAGTCGCATTAGCGAGTCAGTTTGGGACAGGTATCATTTGAGGAGATTCGAGGCGGAACAAGTCAAGTCACATGGCTTTCTCCCATTTTTACCAAGTCAAGACGAGTCACAACTCACAAGGTTCGGTTCCATTGATGAAAACAGTGCACAAGGGTGTTGTTCAATACTTGCAAAGCCATTCTTGAATAGCAAGCCTCAAAGAATGGTTTGCTGTAAGATGCAGGTGATCTAGTTTCAAATTGGTCATCGGAGAAGTTTCCCTTCCGTTTTCTAACCATTCTCGGATGGCTTCTCCTTCGTAGGTAAACCCGTCTGCTGCTACTTGAGGATCGCCCATGATCTCCTGAAATAAAAGGATCCCAGTTCAACAGCTTCATGTCAGACAGTATAATTTCAGATTTCAACAATATATGATGTCCTAAATGCTTGTCTATGGATTAAAAGTATAACCATCCCGAATCTGACTCGATGAACAGAATATCACGAAGTCACGAACTGACCCAGTTTGACCTGTAGTTAGCCCAAACATTGTTGGACTCAAAATTGACACCTCTCGACCTGATAATGCAACTTGAAATGACTTTTGAAATTAAACCTAAATTTATCTAAACACCAAATAAAAAATTCTTAGCAATGACCCAACACCGACTTGAATGACTTGTACCAACCTTACCCTTACAACCCGAATGACCCATTTGCTAGGTCTAGCATTGGCCAGTGTTAAAACATTATGTTTCAGCAGCAACTAGTTTTTAGGGGTGAAAAATCTGATTTGGTGGGTCCTTTAAAATAGTACGGCGCCACGAGTTCAGGATAAGCATTAGACTGCAAACTTAGTAAAAACAACTAACCTGAAGAATAGGACACAAAAAGAAAGACGGGGCTGGCTGTTGCTCTTGAGACATGTGTAGCTGTTGCAGCTCTTTCACCAGAGATGGTGTCAATTCTGGCCGGTCCCGGCTGTTGGGTTCACAGAACCTCAAAGCCGTATCTGCTAATTTCTCAGCCACAAATGGTCCCCAATTTCCTGCAGATGGGTCCAAGATCGAGGCTAACCTGCCACTTGACACTGCTCTACGAGCATTGGCAACCAATCTTACTGGAGGCAGACCAGTCAGCAACTGTAGCATGACAACCCCAAAGGCGTAAACATCAGACTTCGGGGACAACAATCCTGCTCTATGGAGTTCGGGGTCTGTATATGGGAAGGCGCCCTTGGATTCTGGAAAATATCGAAAATTAGGGCAATCAATGTTGTCTTGGGATAATAGCCTAGAGATCCCAAAATCACATAATTTACAGTGTAATTCAGGATCAAGGAGGATGTTTTCAGGTTGGAGATCACCATGGACGATCTTTTCAGGATGAGAAGTGTGAAGGAATAAAAGGGCAGTTGAAATTTCAGAAATGATTCTAGCGCGTATCTTCCATGGAAGAATGTTGCGTTTTTGAAAAAGACGGGACTGGAGGGTATCAGGAACATAATCATATACAATGGACCATGCTTCTGGGCATGCACCCACTAGATTAATCAAATGAGGATGTCTTAGATTGCCAAGAACTTCAACCTGCAAGATTTAAACAGCTCATTTAAGCCAATAACAGTAGATCATGCTCTGAGTAAACCGTAAAACCGGGCAAAAATAACCCGACGCAAATAACCTGACATCATTCATATTAAGACCTGAACTGAAAACCTGAGCTGACCCGACAAACCCAAAAATTTGGGGAACCATAACCGTGCAACCCAAGGCCAAACCATAAAAAGTTGACAACACTATCTGCCCCAACTTGACCGAGCTGATCCATGACCGGCCAACCAGATACCGAATCAACTTGATGGAAGACTCAATATCGAATTAAATAATGATCCAAATAAGACCAAACTGAAATCTTAATATTTTTAACTTCAATCTTAAACATGAAATTATAGGTCAAACCTTAAAACATAAGATAAATGTAAGCTGGTAACTGTCTCACTGTCTGGACAAATGAACAAAAATGGGTCCAACCACGAACTGATGATGACGACCCGACATTGGTCACATGACACGAGCTCAACTCGACTCAAAGGATAGCGAACCAGTAAAATCTGAACCGATATGACCCGACCACGTTTAACCGACTCAACTGACCTGATTTCCACATAATACTGGCTATCAAGACTCCAAACTAATTAAATAAACAAAGAAAAGAAAGAAACCTCTTTTTGAAACTGTGATGGAGCTTGAATATTATGTGCATGCAACCTCTGTATGGAAATAGTTCTACCAAGCAGTTCTCCCTTGTACACGCTACAAAACCCTCTTTCACAGATTTTAAAACTTTCTGAAAA
>VHZZ01000006.1:443364-464566 GCA_009801015.1 Silene noctiflora
TTACCTACCATTTCCGATATACAAAGCTAAGGAAGACTACATACATCCAAGAATCCAATCCCCATTACCTACCATTTCCGATATACAAAGGAAGACTACATACATCCAAGAATCCAACCCCCATTACCTACCATTTCCGATATCCAAGCTAGTATTGTTGTCATCGCAAAGTCGTGTCCTTAGCCCTAATGAGCTACAGCAAAGTATATCCCACATTCCCTCAGTCACAGGCTCACAGCAAACTAAAAACCATTTATCCTTGCATTTTTCAGTATATATTTCCACAATCAAATCACAATTCAATTAAATAAGCAACTAGACAAAAGCATATTCTATACTCCCTCCATCCCGAATCCCGATCAACTGTTCTTTTTTTACATGACGACAATTTTAAACAAAGGTAAACAAATCATCGTTCAGTTAACACCCCTGCTAGCCCCCTTAGTTCCGCCACTATTTACGACTCATCCACAAACAATTGAACATATACACATTACTTAACACTAAAACCTACTCGTATAGATCAACTACTCTCTCCGTCTCAATCATTTCTTTACCTTTAATTAAAGGGTAATGATAAATAGGGCTGTATTTAAGAACTAAACTATTTCCCAAAATGGAATTAAATTAGGAATTTATGACACAATTACGCGTAAATTAGGAATTAAATTAAAATACCGCTCACAATGAATATAAAACGTAAACAAATGACTGAGACGGAAACCATACAAAATTAGAATTCCGAGAGAAAGTAATTATTACAAAGAGTAGGAATTAGAGAAGAAGGCTGATGAACATGAACAAGACAAACATCGGAGCTCCGAAAATTACGGATTGTCCACCGAATCGACGACACAGCCTTGTCTATGTTTCTTCCGACAGCCACATACACTTTTCCTTTCCTCTCCCCTTCTCCTTCTCCTTCTTCAACTATGTCCCCTAAACTCGGACAACTCGCCCGAGTCGACTCGCCGCCGTTCAAATTTTCCATTTTTGGAATTAATTAAAATTGGATTATAATTTTGTATTTTTTTTTTTGAATTATTGTTAATTAATGTTATTGTTAATTTGTTATTGACTTTTAATTTGATGATTATGCTTAAAATGTTTGGGGGAATTTAGTAATTTGGGAGAGTAATTGTTTATTTGAGTTTAACTGTCATTTTCTAACTACTTATCTTCGTGCAATTTGGAGGGAAAAAAGTGTGCACAATTTCCGCCATTTTCGTCCGGCTTTTATTTTGACTTTTGTGAGAGTGTTTGAGTCATCAAAGCGTCTTGCCAGCTGGAGATGGATAGTGTCGCTCTCACAATAAAGCAAGTGGGAGGACAAGTGGGTGGAAAATGGAGCATCCATGTTTGGTGCCACTTGCATATTGTGAGATGAGTACTATCCGTCTTCAGCTTGTGACGGATAGTGTCCTTCTTCAATGAGAATTTGTGTTGAGTCATTTGTGTGTGTTTTTTTTTAAATGGAATCTAGTAGTAAGTGGATTATGCATCCCATCATCCGATATATTATCATTAGTTTTGTAGTTTTTGAGTATTTTAATAAAGTTATCTAGTTTTGTTTTAAAGTTTGTGAATTTTAGTATAAAGTTTTTGCGTTCATTCATTTAAACATTAAACCTCAATAAATTACAATATAATTCAAAAACATTACATATAAGCTCAGTAAAATTAAAATGTAACTTATAAACTTTAAAAAGTTCAGAAAAAATACACATAAGCTCAATAACAAATGAGGTATGAGGTACTACATCTGATGTATGTTCATATTTCTCGAACCGCAGCCGTTATCTTGGGTGTGCAGTGGGTCCTCATAAATACGAGATAGCCTGCAAATTCCGTATATTAGGTAAACCACCCTAGAGTTATAGGCACGAAGTCTGTAAGGCATGAAATGAGGTCATAAATACTCTACAAGATTGATTGATTTATGTTGTTATCATCATTTTATCTTTAAATTTTTCGAACTTGATTTTATGCTAAATCAAAAGTAGTCCTTAAATCCCCCCATCTATATCATAAGTAAGTGGAAGTAATCACAAGTTGGGTCTGGTTAGGGGTGTTACTCCCTACTGGACCATTTGGTTCAGACTAAATCATATCGTATTTTATTTGGTTCGGTCCACGGTCTACCTAATTACTTTACTTTGGTCTTTAGTCAGGTTCTCGACCAAATCGAATGGACTGCGGACTGGACCATAGACCAAACTTATATAACAAAACAAAATCTTTAAAATTGTCAAATTATAGATTTTATTTCTACTTTATTTACACATATTATAAAATGTGCAATAATTATGTGCTTAAATCTTGTAAGAACGTAATGTTACTTATTTTGATCCATACAGACTTTTTGAATTTTAATTTTATATATTACTCAACGTCGATGACAATCATATTTGGCCCATTTGGTCGGGTCTGATCAACGCATTTTTATGGTCCAAACCAGACCAATATTAATATGGTTCCGTCCACGATCAACCTCTTAAGTAGACCTATCAAAACCATTCCAACCCGAAAACGCTGACTCGAGACCCAAAATTGACCCGAAGTACAACCCTAAATGCGACCTGAAACCTGAAGTGATCCGACCCGACCCGAACATTACTCGAGCTTTATTGACCAGAAGTTGACCCAATCCGAAACCACTCAATCCCGAAATGACCCGACAAAACATAACTCTAATAGAACAAATTGAATCGAAATGACTAATTAAAAAGCATTGAGAGGTCGATCCGGGTCAGGTTTCATTTTTTCCTGGTTTTATCTACCACTCGTCATGGCTCGTTTCAGTAGTTGCAATAATCGATCTCATCCACAAACAATAAGAATTAATCGACTGTTCAAGATTATCCGATTTTCGTCCGAGACAGGTTTATTGCATACCGACACCCTTAAACGTCCTCTGTTTTATTTTAAAATTTGCGTGGACGCTTTATCTGGACCGAGGATCCGTCTTTGTGATTTATGGAACTTATTGTTCCGGGACCCCGGAATCTCGAAAACCGTATATTATAGACTTCGACTTCAACCGTTTGAGAAATCGTTCCGGGTCATGTTTTATTTTTTTCCCGGTTAATCTACCGCGCATTAGGGGGCTCTTCAGGAGTTGCGCTATTCGATCTTAGCGCCAAATAACAAGTATTAATCCATTGTTCAAGATTATCCGATTTTCGACCGAGATAGGTTTATCGCATACCGACGCCTTCAAACGTTCTCCGTTTTATTTAAAAACTTGTGATTTATGGACCTTATTGTTACGAGACCCTATAATCCCGGAAACCGTGTATTATAAACTTCAATTTCAGCCATTTGAGAGGTCGGTTCAAGTCATGTTTCATTTTTTCCCGGTTTATCTACCACACGTCAGGGTCGCTTTAGGAGTTGCCCAATTCGATCTCAACTCCAAATAAGAAGTATTAACCCACTCTTTAAGACTTTTCGATTTTCGTTCGGGAAAGGTTTCTCGCATACTGACGCTCTCAAACGTCCTCTGTTTTCTTTTAAATTTTGTGTGGCCGCTTTATCTGAACCGAAGATCCTTTTTTGTGATTTATGGACCTTATTGTTCTGGGACTCTTGAATCTCGAAAACCGTGTATTTGAAGACTTAAATTTCAGCCGTTCCAGGTCACGTTTTATTTTTTCCGATTTAACTGTCACGCGTAAGGGGTCGCTTCAGGAGTTGCCCTATTGCAACAGGAGTTGAAGGATAGGTTTTCCATGATATTTCCAAAGGGGACAGTCCAAGAAACCGATCACAATTGAATGCATTTCAATGGAAGAACGCTTCTACATAGCTTTTTGAAATGTCATTAGAACAAGCCTGGCTCCCAAGCCCTATATCTCAAGTTATACTCATGTTGATCCTTTGATTCTCGTGCCATTAGAAATATTGAGGTCTTACTTAGATAATGGATTTTGAATCACCACCATAGTTGGTCTATAACTTGAGTTATGGCTGATGCAAACAACCTATGCGATACTGGACAGTCCCTGACCTATGTGCACTAAAAATTCAATATCTGGATTTATAGGTCACGTCTATGGGTGATTCTTTTTGGAGAGAAAATTTAACTCCCTTAGATTTAAAATGAGCTATCATGGGTCTTGATAGCCATCCCGAGCTAAGATTTATGGCCTCTACAAGATAGGGCTGATTCCTGAAATGTTTGTGGCACCTAGTTTTGGTCCGTTTTCTAATTTAGGGTCCAGGAGCTTCACAAATGCTTAATTCATGAGACCAAAGGCTAATATTGGTCCTATGGAGTCCTTAGAACATTTTTGTCCGGACTTTATGCTCCAAAAACGAATATATCAAAAGTTAGCTTAAAAACACATTTTGTCTATCGGAGTTGGGCTGTTTTAGAGAACGGTAGCGATATCGTTTTCCCTTGTCTTAAAGGGAAAGTCCAACTTATCCTATGATTTTCAAAGAATCCTAATATTATGGAGTGAAAGAGGAAAGCCTTGTTTCAGAATAAGAAGACTTTTGGCATAAGAAAAGCAAACTACAATTTCTGAAATTCTGAAAGCGACATCTTGTGGTCCTCCTTTTGGGTTGTTGTTTCTTTCCCTTACTTTAGAGTCGCACCTGGCCCAATTCACAACACTTCTATAATCTTAGAGCCCTTTTACTGCAAGGACCTCATCTACTCACATTCCTAAACAAAGAAAGAAGACTTGCTTTATGTTTTATGCTTTATGCTTTTTCAGTTTGTCTTGTTTCTATTTCAGCTTATGTACAAAGTTTATAGCTATTATTTTGTATCCTTCTGGGGGTAATTAGAGCCCTTAGATTATTATTTTGTATGCTCGAGATGCAATCCCTTGGCCTATATAAACCAAGGAACAACCATGTAACAATCAGATTTGATTGAACTAAAAACACAAGTTTTTCATTCTTTGCTTAGTGCTAGAAGATCCTCCATTGCAAAGTGTTTGGATTTGAGTGAGTCCTTTGCTTTGTGCTTCGACTAACTCCTAGGCTTGAATCTTGGCTTAGTGCATGGTTCAAGTCATATCCAAATTCACTCAATTTCAGTCACTTTAATCAATCCGTTTCCATGTTTAATTCGTCCAAATTACAACCAAAACCCTAAAGCATTGCGTTTCAGCCCACCTATTCGATCTTAGCGCCAAATAACAAATACTAATCCACTGTTAAAGACTATCCGATTTTGGTCCGAGACAGGTTTATCGCATACCGACACCCTCAAACGTCGTCTGTTTTATTTTAAAATTTGTGTGGCCGCTTTATCTGAATCGAGGATCCGTTTTTGTGATTTACGGACCTTATTGTTCCGGGACCCCAAAATCTCGAAAACCGTGTATTAGATATACTTCAATTTCAACCATTTAAGAGGTCGTTTAGGGTAACGTTTCATTGTTTCCCGATTTATCTACCACGCGTCAGGGGTTACTTCAGGAGTTGCCCTATTCGATCTTGGCGCCAAATAACAAGTATAAATCCATTGTTCAAGACTATCCGATTTTGATCCCAGACAGGTTTATCACATACCGACACCCTCAAACGTGCTCTGTTTTATTTTAAAATTTGTATGACCGTTTTATCTGAACTAAGGATTCGTTTTAGTGATTAATGGACCGTATTGTTCCGGGACCCCGGAATCTCGAATACCGTGTATTATATACTTCAATTTCAGCTGTTTGAGAAGTCGTTCGGGGTCACGTTTTATTTTTTCCCTGTTTATCTACCATGCGTCCAGGGTCGCTTCAGAAGTTGCCTTATTCGATCTCTGCGCCAAATAACAAGTAGTAATCGACTGTTCAAGACTATCCGATTTTGGTTCGAGACAGGTTTATCGCATACCGACACCTTCAAACGTCCTCTGTTTTATTTTAAAATTTGCGTGGCTGCTTTATCTGAACCAATGACCCGTTTCTGTGATTTATGGACTTTATTGTTCCGGGATCCCGAAATCTCGAAAACCGTGTATTATAGACTTCAATTACGGCTGTTTGAGAGGTCGTTCCGGGTCACGATTCATTGTTTCCCAGTTTATCTACCGCGCTTCGGTGGTCACTTCAGGAGTTTCCTTATTCGATCTCAACGCCAAATAACAAATATTAATCAACTGTTCAAGATTATCCGATTTCGGTCCGAGACACGTTTATCATATACAGACACCTCAAACGTCCTCAGTTTTAAATTAAAACTTATGTGATCGTATCTGAACCGAGGATGCGTGTTTTGTGATTTATGGACCGTATTGTTCCGCGACCGCTGAATCTCGAAAATCGTGTATTATAGACTTCAATTTCAGCCGTTTGAAGAGTCGTTCCGGGTCACGTTTTATTTTTTCCATATTCATCAGCCACGCGTCCGGGGTCACTTAAGGAGTTGCCCTATTCGATTTCAGCGCTGAATAACAAGTGTTAATCCACTGTTCAAGACTATCCGATTTTGGACCGAGACAGGTTTATCGCATACCGACACCTTCATACGTCCTTTGTTTCATATTAATATTTGTGTGGTCGCTTTATCTGAACCGATGATCCGTTTTTGTGTATGGACCGTATTGTTCCGGGATCCTTGAATTCCGAAAACCGTGTATTATATAGACTTAAATCTAAGCCGTTGGAGAAGTCGTTCCGGGTGACATTTCATTATTTTTTCGGTTTATCTACCACGCGTCATGGCTCGCATCGGGAGTTGCCCGTAATCGATCTCAGCGCCAAATAATAAGTATTAATCTACCTACAAGATTATCCGATTTTTGTCCGAGACAAGTTTATCGCATACTGAGAAATTCGAGCATCCTTTGTTTTATGTAATTTGTGGCCCCTTTATCAGAATCGAGGATCCGTTTTTGTGAATTATGGACTTTATTGTTTCGGGACCCCGAAATCTCGAAAACCGTGTATTATAAACTTCACTTTCAGCCGTTTGAGAAGTCGTTCCGGGTCACGTTTTATTTTTTCCCTGTTTATTTACCACACGTCCAGGGTCGCTTCAGGAGTTGCCCTATTAGATCTCTGTGCCAAATAACAAGTATTAATCGACTATTCAAGACTATCCGATTTTGGTCCGAGACAGGTTTATCGCATACCGACATCCTCAAACGTCCTCTATTTTATTTTAAAATTTGTGTGTCCGCTTTATCTGAATCGAGGATATGTTTTTGTGATTTATGGACCTTATTGTTTCGGGACCTTTGAATCCCGAAAACCGTATATTATAGACTTAAATTTAAGCCGTTTGAAAGGTCGATCTGACTGGCGTTTCGTTTTTTTGTCAGTTTATCTACCACACGTCATGGGTCACATCGGAGTTGTTCTAATTGATCTCAGCGCCAAATAATAAGTATTTAATCGAATGTTCAAGATTATCCGATTTTCGTCCAAGACAAGCTGATCGCATACCGACACATTCAAACATCCTCTATTTTATTTTAAAATTTGTTTGGCCCCTTTATCTAAAGCGAGGATCTATTTTTGTGTTTTATGGACTTTATTGTTCTGGGAACCCGAAATCTCGAAAACCGTGTATTATATACTTCAATTACAGCTATTTGAGAGGTTGTTCCGGGTGACGTTTCACCGTTTCCCGGTTTATCTACCGCGCGTCGGAGGTCATTGCAAGAGTTGTCTTATTCAATCTCAACGCCAAATAACAAATATTAATCCAATGTTCAAGACTATCTGATTTTGGTCCGAGACAGCTTTATCGCGTACCAACACCTCATATGTCCTATGTGTTATTTTAAAATTTGTGTACCTGCTTTATCTAAACCGATGATTTTTTTATTATTTAGGAACCTTATTGTACAGTTGTCCCGGGATCCTCGAATCTCGAAAACCGTGTATTATTGACTTCATCTTCAGTCGTTTGAGAAGTCGTTCAGAGTCACGTTTCATTGTTTTCGGGTTTATCTACCACGCGTCAGGGGTCATTTCAGGAGTTACTCTTTTCGATCTCATCATCAAATAACAAGAATAAATCCATTGTTCAAGATTATCCGATTTTTGTCCGAGACAAGTTTTGTCGCATACCAACACCGTGAAACGTCCTCTATTTTATTTTAAAATTTATGTGGCCGCTTTATCTGAACCAAGGATCCGTTTTTGTGATTTATGGACCGTATTGTTCTGGGACCCTTGAATCCCGAAAACCGTGTATTAAAAACTTAAATTTAAGCCGTTGGAGAAGTCGTTCCGGATGACGTTTCATTTTTTTGCCGGTTTATCTACCACGCGTCATGGGTTGCATCGGGAGTTGTCTTAATCGATCTCAGCGCCAAATAATAAGTATTAATCCACTGTTGAAGATTATCCGATTTTCGTTCGAGACAAATTTATCGCATACCAAGGCATTCAAGCATCCTTTGTTTTATTTTAAAATTTGTGTGACCCTTTATCAGAACCGATGACCACTTTTCAAGACTATCCGGTTTTCATCCGTGACAGGTTTATCGCATACTGACATCTTTAACGTCCTCTGTTTTATATTAAAATTTGTGTGGCTGCTTTTTCTGAACCGAGGATTCGTTTTTGTGAGTTATGGACCTTATTGTTCAGGGACCCTTGAATCCCGAAAACCATATATTATATACTTAAATTTAAGCACTTTCAGAGGTCGATCCGTTTTTTTTATTTGAGGACCTTATTGTTCCGGGATCCCGGAATCTCAAAAATCGTGTATTATAAATTTCAATTTCAGACGTTTGAGAAGTAGTTCTGGGTTACGTTTCATTGTTCCCTAGTTTATCTACCACGCTTCTGGGGTCACTTCGGGAGTTACCCAATTCAAGCTCAGCGCCAAATAACAAGTATTAATCCATTGTTCAAGACTATCCGATTTTGGTCTGAGACATGTTTATCTCAAACCGACACCCTCAAACGTCCTCTGTTTTATTTTAAAATTGTGTGCCCACTTTATCTGAACCGAGGATCCGTTTTTGTGATTTATGGACAGAATTGTTCCTGGATTCCGGAATCTCGAGAAACCGTGTATTACCAGTCGTTTGAAAAGTCGTTCCGGGTTACGTTTTATTCTTTCCCGGTTAATCTACCAAACATCCGGGGTCATCTAAGGAGTTACCTTATTCGATCTCAGCGCCAAATAACATGTATTAATCCACTGTTCAAGACTATCCGATTTTGGTTCGAGATAGGTTTATCGCATACCGACACCCCCATACGTCCTCTGTTATAATTTAAAAATGCGGCCGCTTTATCTGAACCGAGAATTTGCTTTTTTGATTTATGGACCTTTTGTTCGGGGATCCTCGAATCCTGAAACTGTATATTATATACTTAAATTTAAGCCGTTTCAGAGGTCGATCCGGGTGACGTTTCAATTTTTTGCCGGTTTATCTACCACGCGTCATGGGTCGCATCAGGAGTTGCCCTAATCGATCTCAGTGCCAAATAATAAGTATTAATCCACTGTTCAAGGTTATCCCATTTTTGTCCGAGACAAGTTTATCGCATACCGGCACACTCAAACGTCTTCTGTTTTGTTTTAAAATTTGTGAGGCCCCTGTATCTGAACCGAGGACCCTTTTTTGTGATTTATGGACTATATTCTTCCCGGACATCAAAATCTCGAAAACCGTGTATTATAAACTTCAATTTCAGCAATTTAAGAGGTCGTTCTGGGTCATGTTTCATTGTTTCCCGGTTTATTTATTATTCGATCTCAGCGCCAAATAATAAGTATTAATCCACTTTTCAAGACTATCCGTTTTTGGTCTGAGGCAGGTTTATCGAATACCGACACAGTCAAACATTCTCTGTTTTATTTTAAAATTTGTGTGGTTGCGTTATTTGAACCGATGATCCGTTTTTGTGATTTGTGGACCTTATTCTTCCAGGATCCCAGAATCTCGAAAACCGTGTATTATGGAGTTTAATTTTAGCCGTTTGAGAAGTCGTTCCGGGTCACGTTTCATTGTTTCCCGGTTTATCTACCGCGCGTCTGGGGTCACTTCAATAGTTGCCATATTCGATCTCAGCGCCAAATAACAAGTATTAATCCACTTTTCAAGACTATCCGTTTTTGGTCCGAGACATGTTTATTGCATACCGACATCCTCAAACATCCTCTATTTTATTTTAAAATTTATGTGGCCGCTTCATCTTAACCGAGAATCCTTTTTTTGATTTATGGATGTTATTGTTCCGGGACCCCATAATCTCGAAAATCGTGTATTATAGACTTTAATTTCAGCCTTTTGAGAAGTCGTTATCTACCACGCATCCGGGATCGCTTAAGGAGTTGTCTTATTCGATCTCAGCGCGAAATAATAAGTTTTAAATTATTAATCTAGTGTTCAAGATTACCTGATATTTGTCAGAGACAGGTTTATCGCATACCGACACCCTCAAATGCCTTATATTTTATTTTAAAATTTCTGTGACCGCTTTATCTGGACCGATGATCTGTTTTTGTGATTTATGGAACGTATTGTTCCGGGAGCCTGGAATCCTGAAATCTTGTATTATAAACTTTAATCTCAGCCGTTTGAGAGGTCATTTCAGGTCACGTTACATTTTTTCCCGGTTTATCTACTACGCTTCAAGGTCGCTTCAGGAGTTGTCCTATTCGATCTCAACACCAAATAACAAGTATTAATCCACTGTTCAAGACCTTCCAATTTTCGTCCGAGACAGGTTTATCTTATATCGACGCCTTCAAATGTCTTCTGTTTTATTTTAAATTTTGTGTGACCGTTTTACCTGAACCGAGGATCCGTTTTTGTTATTTATGGACCATATTTTTCCGGGACCCTTGAATCTCGATAACCGTGTATTATAAACTTCAATTTCAGGCGTTTGAGAGGTCGTTCGTGGTCACGTTTCATTTTTTCCCGGTTTATCTACTGCCATCTCGTTTCATGAGTTGCCCTATTCGATCTCAGTGCCAAATAATAAGTTTTTTTTTCCACTGTTCAAGACTATCCGATTTTCGTCCGAGACAGGTTTATCACATACCGACAACCTCAAACGTCATCTGTTTTATTTTAAAATATGTGTGGCCGCTTTATCTGAACCGAGGATCCGGTTTTGTGATTTATGGACCTAATTGTTCTAAGACCCTGAAATCACGAAAACCGTGTATTATAGACATCAATTTCAGCCGTTTAAGAGGTCGCTCCGAGTCACGTTTCACTTTTAAGCGGCCTATGTACCACGCGTTAGGGGTCGCTTTAGGAGTTGTCATATTCGACCTAAGCGCCAAATAACAAGTGTTAATCTACTGTTCAAGACTATCCAATTTTAGCCCGAGACAAGTTTATCGTATACCGACACCCTCTAATGTGCTTTGTTTTATTTTAAAATTTGTGTGGCCGCTTTATATATGGCCTTATCCCGTGAGATGGTGGTGTTCTGTAAAAGAAACATCCATTTAATATAAATGACTTGTGCTTTAATATTACGGGACCGTCACACACACAGTATAAGATCGTTTTTTTCTATAATTTTTAAGTCCCACAAAGTACACTAAAAGACGATCTTATTTTGTAAGACCGTTAGGTAAAAGAAACATTTCATTTATTACTAAAATAATATAAATGACTTTTTATTGTTCGATTGTACTCCCTTTTAAGCTGGTGGAATTAAATTAACCAACTTAGTCCAACATTTTTAGGGGAACAAATTTTTATTTGTAACAATCTCACAAACTCGTGATGATTTATAACCGATCTAAATAATGTTATAAGGAAACGAGAATTGTGAAACAACACATGCAAGAATAGCTGTTCTTTGCAATGGTTTTACGACTTTATGTCCTTTGGGCTTATCCTAGTTGAGTATAATAAATCCCACAAATTATAGTATGACCGTCTCATCCCGTGAGACAGTTAAGTTTTGTAAAAGAAACATTCATCTATTACTAATATATATTTATATATATATATATATATATATATATATATATATATATATATATAAAACTATAAATGACTTGTGCTTTTGTATATCGGGACGGTCTCACAATATAGAACCTTCTTACCCAATAATTTATATAGTACAAATGTACAATGCAATAAAATCTACAAACAGATCTTAGAAGCATTTCAGGTGTTCAAAAGACGGTCCGAATTCATCATACTCTGCCTTCGTAATCCACATCTGCAACACGAAGTTAGTAATTAGCAAGTCATATTAATAACTTAACTTAAACTCACAACATTTTCCTTCTTCGAGCTTTTCAAACTAATTCTCGATAATTTCAATTGTTTATGGATGGAAGGATGGACCCATAGAACGAACCAGATCTGCAACAGAAGCTAGTATAGACATTGCATTTTCATAATTCACACAAGCCTTGCTCGCCATGGTATTACATATCAGTTGCGACAGGATTCACAACCACATTTTGACGTTGTATTGGACACGTTAATAACACCAGTGATCGAGATTAGGCCCACTAATCCGTCCAAAAACTGCTAACATGCGTGTTTGTGGGGTGTGAGCCACAAAGTACACGTTAGACCCCACACTCATCCAGCACAAAAAAAAAAAACGCAATTGATCACCTCAAAGTTTTACCTGTTGGAATGTGTCGAGAGACGCTAAAATGGACCCTCCGATCCACGCACTGTACGTCCTCTCAGGTGGAGCGATAACCTTGAGCTTCATGCTTCTTGGAGCAAAAGCGGTAATTTCCTTACTAGCACTATGAGCCAAACCAGTTATTTCGTTGCTCACTCTATCAGCAAACCCAGGGATCATTGTGGTTCCTCCACTAAGCAAAAAGTTACGATACATATCTTCCCTAATATCAATGTCACACTTCATCATGGCGTAGTGAACGGCTTCATGGATACCCAAAGCGTCCAGACCAATAATCGATGGCTTGAAGAGGGCTTCAGAACATATAAAACGCTCAGATCCAACGGTAATAACCTGCCCATCTGGCATTTCATACCTTTCCTTGACCGACGAGCTGGTATTGGCAGTCTCAACCTCATGGTTGAAGTCAAGAGAAATGTAAGACATCTTCTCCTTTATATCCCTTGCAATTTTTCGACCAATATTTGTTGTAACAGAGCATTTCTCAGTTAGAATCTTCATGAGGTAGTCGGTGATGTCGCATCCAGCCATACTCAAACGTGCCATAGCGTGTGGAAGGGTATAGCCCTCATAGATTGGAACAATGTGGCTGACACCCTCACCAGAGTCCAGTACCATACCTGGCAATCGTGCCATCGATATCATTAAAATAACGTTATCGGCACATTTACCAATATGAATAACTCTCTCTAACCAATTTTATTGCCCCTGTTTGATTTTATTGGTTAACTGACTGACCGTTATTTTCTCCAGATATAATTGGATTTACAATAAAACCTTGACGGCTTGACCTGTTCGATTTATCAAAACAACTATTGTCGATATTGTATATAGGTCTAAATCAACATTGTGCTTCCACATATTTTGAATAGGGACAACAAATTTGGGATGACAACAAATTTAGTTCTATACTTCAACATACCCCATGCTGATGCAACATAAGCATCTCATTGGTCATCAAAAAAGACACAAAAATATCTATGTAGGGCATGTAAACACAGTGAGTCAATGCCAAGTTTACGATATAACGACTATTACTTAAAACTCAAGAAAGATCGTCAAGGCATCAACAGAAATTCCAATTCAAAGAAGAAGATGTTCTGACATGCACTTACCCGTAGTACGACCACTGGCATATAGGGAGAGAACAGTCTGGAAGGCAATATACAAAGCAGGGACATCAAATGTCTCGAACATGATTTGGGTCATTTTCTCATGATTAGTCCGTGAGTTAAGAGTTGCTTCTGTAAGCATAACTGGGTGGTCCTCAGGAGAAACATGAAGCTCATTGTAGAAAATATGATGCCATATCTTCTCCATGTCTTCCCAATCGGTGATTACACCGCGCTCAATTGGGTATTTAAGTGTCAATATATCACATTTCAATTGAGCTTCACTGCCCACACATTCGTCATTTTGGCCCATACCAACAACACTGGGAAAGATAGTCTTAGGAACATCATCTCCGGAAAATCCAGCCTACATTTGTGTAAAGAGAAGAGATGACATGATTACCTCCTCCACATAATCCGAACTTCCAACTTTCCATACCATATCTCTAACAGAAAAGATCAAGTATACCTTGATCAATCCAGTTCCATTGTCGCAAACAACAGCTTGGGCATCTGCCATCTTATCCGTTTAGCTGGAACAGAAGAATCACATTTACATCATAAGCTTGAAGGAAAAGAGGAAGATTTAACCAACAGAATTCAATAAGGCACACATACCAAGCATGCGACCCACAGGATCAATCGAAAAATATTATCCAAAAGATGAAAACCACGTCTATCACTTGTACATAAAGCCAAAGGTTGAAAGAGGAATTTAAAAAGATCCTATAAAATCTAAATCATAACTAGCTTAACGGGTCAGCAGAACATAAGTACAGTTACAACATTTTTGTTAAGAAGGCTATGTACATCTGACCCTCCTTGGAAGTTGGAACGGTAACCTCCCTTCAAAGAAACGAGCCTCACAATGTTTGTCATTTCTTCCTTTTTTAAGACCCCGGGAATTTTGATCATAGATTCATTATAAAGAAAGGACAAAAAATTTCGCATTCTATGGCACAATACACTGGAGATTGAGACATACGAAAAATTATCAAGTGAAAAAAATAAATAAAGGGTTTTTCTATATAGTACCCCTGTGTTTTTTAAAACTCTATACGGTACCCCTATATTTTCCAGAACTTCTAAGGTACCCCTAAACTTAGTTACTGACCATTAGGAGTRACCTTACCCATTATTTTCCGTCAAATTTGTGTATTAAATGGTGATTAGGCTGCTTATGTGGCATTTTTATTACTTCCCTCCATTTTCCCCTCATTTTTCCTCCAAAAATACCCCAATTAAAAAACTCCCYTTRTCCTATTTTTTTCCTCTTCAGTCATCTTTCTTAATCCTACCCATTAATTCTTCTTCTTAACAAATAATTGAGCTAACAATCCAACAACAATACAAAACCCAATTAAAATTACAGCATGRACTTAACAAATAATTCACCTAACAACCCAACAATCATATGAACTTCAAAGTCATTCATAGCTTTAATTTATGAATACCCAGTTGCTAATTTGCAAGACTCAAGATAAATGATAGTGTTAGAAAACGCCAAGTTTAGGATGGGTTTGTTGACTGACTAATGGAGGGCAAAGATGAAGGATATTTGAAAAAGTGAGAAGCTGAGAAACAAGGAGTGATGTTGAAGAGTTGAATTTTGGGTAAAACTTGAGAAAGATTAAAAGTTTGGTTTGAGAGGGGATTTTTGAATAAGAAGATAAGGGGTGGTTGTGGTGGTGGTGGTAATCAGTAGTTGGTGGTAATCAACAGCCATTGATAATCAATAGGTGGGATATCGTCCTCCAGTCATACTGTCCCGTCCAACCTCCCCACATCAAAGGACGAACTTCACACGGTACGTCGTGAAGGTATGTCGGCTCGAACTGATGGCTGCAAATCAGCAATGGTTGTTGAATTGGTGATTATGGTTGGGCGGTTGGAGGGTGATGATGTTCGCCCCACCTAGTGACGCGTGATGGCGCGAGCTCGGCACTCTGGAACTGGGTTTGCGTGAGAGGAGGGCAGGAGGCCGTGGATTCTAGGTTGCAAGTTGGTGCTTGGTGACGGGTGACTGGTGTATTGGATATTGTGGGTGGTGAGGTAGGAGGAGTGGTGATTATTGGTGAGAAAATGTTTGGTGAATGATTGAATGGTTAAGCTTGTGATGAATGACCAAGTCATAAACATAAATCAAGCCACGTCAATGCCAAGTCATGCTATCCACTTCACACTTAACARCGATAATTAACAGAAGTAGAYGRAAATAATSAGTAAGGTCACGCCTAATGGTTAGTAACTAAGTTTAGGGGTACCTTAGAAGTTATGAAAAGTATAAGGGTACCATATAGAAATTCAAAAAATACAGGGGTACTTATATAGAAAAACCCAAAAATAAAAAAAATCAATCCCAGTCATAATCAAGATCAAATTATCAAAGGAGAATGAAATTGTTAATGAAAGTTAGCTTCTTAGCTCAGGCCCTTAATGGAAAAATGACAGATCCATCCACAGGAAAACGGAGTAATGAAAGATGACAATTACTAGTATATACTTCAGGTGTGCATCATTCTTCAGTCTAGCGTACACATCATTATTCAGCCAAAGCAAGATTGATATAAAATCACCCAATTTTTATTAAATTCAAGAGGAATTAAAATTTACTTTACATACGTTATATGGCCACTATAATCATGGTACAAAGTTTAAACAATCAATTATCAACGATTACGATTAAACCAAACAAAATTTTATAGAGACTTTATTTGACAGATTGGTTCGATCATAAGGAAAGATTATAGGGGAAGAAACATGCATACCTTAGAGAAAGTATGTCGAAAACCCTGATTTGTGTTTAACACTTTTGGTTTCAGAAATGTAGTGGAAGACTGAAACAAAGTGAAGAAAGAGGAACCAAGAAACAAAGAGATACACAAGGGATTTTAAAATATAGATACAGAAAAAAAAATTGTTTTTCTAAATAAATATCGCAGTTGTCCGCTTACTTTCTATTTTTAAAGAAGTCAACTATATTTGCTTTAATCAAATTAAATGACTGAGTTTATCTGAGGAGAAATTATTAAATACCAAGAAGTTGTAGTCAACAGCTGCAATGGCTGTCATGTTGACACGGTCTACTCAACCAATCAAAAGTTGACATGAGCAATGTTTTATTTCACAGATTGCTCTCAATGATGAATCAACAGGACATACAACAAAGAAACATGAACACAATGACGGAATATAGTTCCGTCTTTTTTTTTTTACCAGTCACGAAATTCAACTTCAAGGGACTCAGTCGTAAAATGCAATAAAATCTGGATGTTTGAATATTAATCTGGTTATACTAGTACCTGTTAGAAGTAATTGCATGAGCAACGGATGGTCCGGATTCATCATACTATGCCTTTGCAATCCATGTCTGCAATACAAAATTAAGTACGGAAATTAGCAAGTCAAAATCTTTAGCTATGTTATCTGACTCTTCAGTTCCATGGTTGGTTATTCTCACATCCAACAACACTCGATATGGCCATATGGGTATGAAATCCATAGCCAATACTAAGAATTCGACACTTCTTCTAGTGGATGCAGAAACAAAGGCTCACATGACAAAAGTAGAAGAAGAGTTAGAGTGTGGTATAATTTTTGATGATGTTCTAAGCCTTATGACTCGTACATCCTTGCATTTCCCTGAAATAATCTCACTATTTCATTTTAGAGATTGGCATAGTCCTAGCAGGCTACCATCAGTGTCTCATTTAGAAAGAGGCCCCGGGTCTCAAAATTTAAATCATAACAATTCCGAAAATTGGATATATAGATCATTTCTAAAATCTTTTTGCTAACTGAATCTCGTTAGAAGATGTTTTACCTGTTGGGATGAGCTCAGAAATACAAAAATGGACCCTTCATGCCAGACACTGTACTTCCCCCCAGGTGCCGCCACAACCTTGATCGTCATGCTGCTGGAGCCAACACAGTGATTTCCCAGCTCATTCTATCTGCAATGTAACATTGTTGTTCCACCACTGAGTATAATGTTACCAGCATATGCGTCTTCTGTCCCATATCAACCATGAAACCCGAGTACATTGCACTGGCATAATGATTTTTACACGGGTTTAGACTTTAGATGGAACAATGGTCATTTCAACTACATGGAGGTGATGGAGATACATGTTTACCTACAACCAAACCCTCTCATGCTCCTCATTTCGCGGTCATCCCTCCTTATTGATACTATACTATAGATCCCATTACATTGTAATTTAATCCAGATTACCTCCTAGTCTTCTAAGTATACCCAAATTTCCTTGTAGTAAACTAAAATTCGTTAATATAAACATCTTCCATTCGGCCTATTTCACCACCATTCTTATTTCCCTACATTTCTCACAATATATAAGGAGAAGGTTTTAAACAACGTAGTCAAACGACCTAAAGCGTTTTATTTCTCCGCCAGTAATGCAACAACAACAACATTACCCCAGTGCCTCAATGGCTCCCGCAAATTGCGGGGTAGGGGGGGGGGGTCGGATGTACGCAGCCTTACCCTTGTGTTAGCAACACAAAGAGGCTGTTTCCGAATGACCCAAGATGAAAATTGCGTCGAGAACCGCATCGAAGGACCGCTACTTCACAAAAGAAAGAAGCGCAACCACTTTAGTGAGCCATTTTGATTTATTCCATTATAATCCATAACCAAAGAGTAATGAGTCTTTGGCTCCTTTGGAAATATGGAAAGTCCGCCATTAATGCAACAATCAATCAAAATTCAAATAATGGGGCAATGGCACAAAGCACATCCTAAATTCAACTTCAGAAACTATCACTGCATCAAAAACATTCATTCACCCTCCTTAATGATCACTGACGAACATATTATTTCACACTCATTAACAACCGTACAATATATAGTGCTTGTTCACTTCATTTATTGCTATCATTAATTGAGGTATAGAAGATATTGTAAAGTCGTCTCACACGATGATTACTCTATTCCACTACATTTCTCAAAGAATACAAGGAAAGATTTTAAACAATGTAGTGAAACGGCTTGAAGCATTTTAGCTTTCCATCAATATTTCAACAATCAATCAAAATTCAAACAATAAGAGTAATTACACGAAAGAAATTCAAACTCAGAAAACTATCACAAGCATAAAATTATCCATTCACCATCCTTGATAATCATTGGCGAACATATAAACATCAAATTCACCATAAATCACACATGTATAATACTCCCTCCGTACCACACCAAAGTTAACACTTACTATAAACGGACGTACCACACCAAAGGTAACATTCCTTATTTGGCCCACAACATTAACAAATTATCCTTATACCCATTTGATAATTACACAAAATGCCATTACATACCGCACCTACCAACCCACAATTACATACCCCACCTATTTTTTCCCTCTTTACCCTTACTTTTTCCACCTTTTCTTAAATACTTCATTTTTCCCTACGTTACCTTTGGTGTGGTACGGAGGGAGAACTATAATTTAATTAATAAAATGTTAAACATAAAACTCAGAGAGAAAGAGATTACTGAACGAAGGAATGCAGTTTTGACGGGAAAAAAAGGCACAAATTCTGTCATTTCCATCGAAAGAAAAAGAAAATTCAGAGCACGCAACAAACATCAATCCTTCAGCTTTCTCCGCCTTATTCACTCATACTTTACACACGGTGACACAGACAATCCCTTTTACTCTCACTCAATCTTGAAGGTCAGGTTTGAAGGATTCAGGCGTACAATACAATAAAATTTGCCAACTGTAATTCCTTTGCCCCATTATGAAGACAATTCTTCTTCCAACTTGATCGTACAACAGAAAAACTTAGAAGCATTTGCGGTGAACAAAAGATGGTCCGGATTCGTCATACTCTGCCTTCGTAATACACATCTACAATGCAAATAGTAATTAGCAAGATATGATTATCCCCTTCACTCATTAGATTCAGCAAATTACCCTTTGCACCGTTCAAATATTACTTTTGACACAAAAATAGACAAACAAGCCTTCCAAATTTTTAGTTCCACATTCATATTTAACTTCAATCTGCTGGACATAAAACGTCTTTCCACCATGGTACTAAATATCATCATCACAGTAACAGACTACAGCCACGAACCGCGATTGCGTACTATAATATGATGGCGCGTTAAATGTCGTGGTTTATTGCACCTTAATTTCATATTGTTCATATAAGTAGTATAGGTCAGTATCGAGGCTTTATCAGTCATCTATAAGCCATGCATCGGTCACATATCAGCCATGTAGGCCAAACATCCAGATTGTACTCCCTATTCTTAAAAATAATGTCCATTTGCAAATGTATGAATTCAAAAAAATGAAGGGAGATTTAAGAACGGGGTAAAGGACAACCAATCTCAATAGATGATGTTTTACCTGTTCGAATATGTTAAGCGATGCTAAGATGGATCCTCCAATCCAAGCACAGTCCTTCCTCAGAGGTGTGATCACAACCCTGACCGCCATGTCAGCTGGAGCCAAAGAAGCAATTTCCTTGCTAACTCTATGAGCAATTCCAGAGATCATTGTGGTTCCACCACAGAGCACAATGTTATCAAACAAACATTTCCTGAGATCCATATCACACTTCATGATAGAATTGTAAGTCATTTCATGGATACCCGCAGCTTCTATACCGATCATGGATGGCTCAAAAAGCACTTCAGGGCATGTGAAACGCTCAGCTCCAATGGTAATAACCTGCCCATCTGGCATCTCATAGTTCTCCTCAACTGATGGGCTGGTATTGGCCGTCGCAAGCTCCTGCTCAAAGTCAAGAGCAACGTATGCCAGCTTCTCCTTTATATCTCTTACAATTTCTTGGTCAACATTTGGAGTCAAGGAGTGTCCTTTCTCGTTTAGAATCTTCATGAGGTAGCCAGTAACATCTTGTCCAGCCACATCCAGACAAAACAGCGCGTGGGAGGGCAAAACCTTCATAAACGAGAACAGTATGGCTGACACCATCGCCAGAGTCCAACACAATACCTGGCATTCATTGCCATGTTAGTAACATCATTGGCACATATGAAATCAACAAACGCAGATATCTGCTAACTGGTAAAACAATTAAGCATTAGTACTAAGAGACCTCGAAACACGTCAGCATCAAAAATGCCTTATTTCGAAGATACATTGCTCTGTATCATTTATATATAACAGACACCAAATGCTGCCTCATAATGACTCACCACAAGAACCTCATTAATAATCACAAAATTAAAACAAATAAGCTTTGGGTTATGCTCTTTTAAGGACATGATTTACTCAATCATGTACGACATTACCTACTTTAGTACTTTACCCTTTTCCTTTTACTCAATCAAACACTTTCTTTCCCTTAAATTTCCCCTAATTGTTTCAACACTCCCTTCCCCACCATCTGTTGGTGATTTAAGTGTAATTTACCGGTTCATTTGGCGTAATTTAAGGTTGTTTCATAGATGGGTAATTTCTAAATAATATATTGCGAGTTCGGGAAGTACGGAGTGTACACTCGCTTAATTATTTACGGAATTACGGAATAGTTTTCGTT
>VHZZ01000006.1:465386-478706 GCA_009801015.1 Silene noctiflora
ACGGGGGCAACTCGAAGCTCATTATTAAAGGTATGATGCCAGATCTTCTCCATCTCTTCCCAGTTGGTGACTATACCACGCTCAATTGGATATTTCAAGGTCATGATGTCACACTTTGATTGGGCTTCGTCGCCAAAGTATACGTTATTCTGCCCCGTACCAACAATACTGCGGAAGGTAGCCTTAGGATCATCTTCTCCGGCAAATCCAGCCTAAAATTTTTGAAAACAGATCTAGGTTAGGCAAGCCGACAAAATAATTTACAGGGCTACGCCCACATCCAAACTGCCAACTTTACATACTGTAGCTCTAACAGAAAATATCTAGTATACCTTAATCATTCCAGTTCCATTGTCACAAACAATGACTTGGACATCTTCCATCTTATAGGTTTCACTGCAGCAAAAGAAGTCAGTTTTAAGAACAGAACAAATTGGAACAAGGCTAACAAGCAGTTAGCCATGCAACACATTGTATCAAGCAATAAAACTTATTTCAAAAGATGAAAACCATCCACCTCTTATTTCACCTTCAATACCATCATTTGAATGCTAAAAGTGAACCAGGCATTTACAAAGGTTCCACAATGACTACATCAAGTGATCATGGCTAGCTGAAAAAGGTCAGAATAACTTAATAGAGTTATGGACTATTCTATGATACCTCATTGTTATTACAAGAAAAACGCTAAGGACATCTGACCCTACTTAAAACAGCAACTTGTCTTCAAAGATTAAAGCCATGTCATGTACTCATGTTTAGCATTTCTGCGCTTAAGGAGGACTAAGTGAGTTTTATACCATGAATATGAAACTTTTTACAGTTTAAGGTTTGCATCATAGAATTTATTCAATTTAATTCATATTACGGTCGTTTTAAATATATTCCTAAAATTTGTGCATGTGGAGTACAGATTAAATTCCTTATTCTCATTCCTATATAATTTTCTTATCAGTATGGAAGATTAAATTAAAACAAACAGTTTAATTTTCGTCACTTGATTTGAGAGATAAATGCAAATATGAATATCCTCAAAATCATACACAATTGTAAATTATAAATAATATAACTAATTTTTCAGTTTACCAGTCTATTCATAAGGTGGGTATGAGAAAGGAATAGACAAATTAGATATTGGAAATCAAATAATAAAAGAATACATGGAGGAAAAAACTGAGGAAAGATCCTCTGTAAGAAAAAGAACAGTGATTGTTGTTTTGTACATCACAAATATAGCTAGCAATGCTAAGTAAGTAGCTAACTCGACCCCATAACTGCCATAAGACTTGACCAGACCCTAAAATGACCCAAAGTGCATCACTCAAATACGAGCCCAATTGATCGGACCAGACTAAAACACAACCCGAATCTTGATTGACCCTATGTTGGGCCTATCTAAAATCCCCTGACCCAAAACCACCCTCCCATAATTAACCCTATCCGAAATAAGTAATTTGCAAAATAATTTTTTTGTTAATCAAATTATTATTGATTAAAGCGTTTAATCTCTGACCTGAAAATGACACAAGTCAAGAAAATGATCCGACCTGAAACGACCCAACCCCGATTAATCCATTTGACAGGTCTCGCCAAATACATCTAGGAGATAGCGCAATAAGAAACATTGACTAAATGCAAGGTTTTAAAAAGAAAAAAAAATCATCCATATCACAATCAAGATGCAGTTTTCAAATGAAATTGAAATTTTTAAAAAGGGAAAAGACACCCTTAGTTCTTAGCTTTTGAACTTCGAAACTTAAAGCCACATTTTTGCATGCTCTGAATCCCTGTTATGCACTTTACTTGCAAATATTGATGGAAAATTGACATTGATATTCATCAGACAAATGAAAAAAATGAAATACATGAAGTAATAGTATACTTTAATATAATAATATCTCCTCATTCTCCAATGCAGTATTTATTACAGAGTTATACAACCAGTAGATTACAATGCAGTTTCATGATACATAAGCTATACACCCAGTAGACGTATAGTACGAAATTTAAGATCATCAACGGCTACAGCACATCCAAACAGTAAGTTTATAGAAAACATGCTGGACAGAACAACTCAATCGCCAAGGAAAGATTAATAGGAGAAGAATTGTGCATACCTTAGAGGAAAGAGAATGTGTGAGGCCTTCGCTGGTGTTTAAACCCTTTGGTTTTAGAAATTAGAAATGTAGGGAGAGACAATGTAACAAAAATGTTAAAAAAAAAATATATATCCAAGAACAAACAGAGAAAGAACAGGGATTTAAATAGGGACACAGGAACTTGTTTGGGTACTAAATAAATATCATAGTTGTCCACTATTTTGATTTTTATAGAAGTAAACTCAACTAATTCAAACGCCTGAGTTTATATGAGGGAGAAATTACCCATCAAGTTGTACCCAACTGCTGCAATGGCAAGTAAATTAATTGATTTGTCAACTTAGACAAAATCAAATCTGTAATATTAAATTCTTAACAAGAAAATAAGTAAGGTTTTATTTCACAAATGCTCTCAATGATGATTGAACCAGAAATGCACCTACACTAGAAAAAACAAGGGCAAGAATGCAAGATAATGACCGAATACAGGTCCTCATTGATCTTAAAGACCAAGTTTTTGACGGTAATGCATCTGACTCCGAAAGACAACTTCAAAGGACTCAGTCAAATAATGTAACAAAATCTGCAAGCTTTAACATTCTTCTTCTTCAGAGGATATCAGGGGAATTGCAAGTCTCGAACATGATTTGGTTCATTTTCTCACGGTGAGGCATTAGTTTCAGAGATGCTACTGTAAGCAAAACCGGGTGCTCCTCAGAGGTAACTTGAATCTCTTTCTATAATTTATGATGATGCTCCTCAATTGGTGATTATACTGTGCTAAATTGGAAATTTAAAGGTCATGACCACTTTCAATCAGGCTTCATCACCAACATATGCATCCCATACCAACCATAACACCTGAGTTCATTGCATCTAATGGCATAATCGTATTTACATGGGCTTAGATGGAACAATGATCATTTCAATTCAATGTAGGTGATGAAGATTACATGTTTACCTCCAACCAAACGCTCTCATTCTCCTCATTTCACAGCCCATCCCTCCTTTTTGCTACTACTATTAGTACTATAGATCCTACTGCAGTGTAATGAAATCCAAATTAGGAGTTAGCATCGGTCCAAGACAAGACCGTAGTCCGGACAAGACTGAAGACCAAAAATGAAAAATTAGGTTGCCACAATACCAGACCTAAAAGTTTTGGTCTTGGACCGAACAATACCCCGAAATATTTAGTATGGTCCGGTATTAGAAATGGACCGAAAATTATGTTATATAAATATAAATTCACTAAATCAAATAGAATAAATAATCAAAATACTATTAAATTTAAATAATCACTAATATTGAGCTTTCACGTTATTTGAAGATCAAATGCTCATTTCCTTCGTAAAATTAGAATGATCGGTCTTAAAAACTTCAAATTCGTTCAATCCCATTTGCACCCAAAATTAAATGGTCTTGAACCGGACGATAGACCTAAACTTCACAAAATGAGGACCGAGAACCAAACCTAAATAAATTCAACAATGAGATACTCTAAAGTATACCCCAAATTTTGTTGTAGTAAACTACAAGCATCAATCAATAAACATCTTCCGTTTGGCCTATTTCACCGCCTTTCTTAAAGAAGCAGTAAGCCAGTGAACGATTTGAAGCGTTTTATTTCTTCGTCAGTAATTCAACACTCAATCAAATAATACACCGGAGTAATTACACAAAGCATATACTCAACTCAACCTCAGAAACTATCGCAATCCATTCAACCTCTCTAATAATCACATTAACTTCACAATCATCGACAAGAAGATACGGTAAAGCCGTCTCGCAAAATAATTACTCTATTCCGCAACAATTTTTCAAAATATACGAGAAGGAGAAGAAGCACTTCGATTGTTCGGTCGGTGATTTGACAATCAATCAAAATTCAAACTAGTCTCTCTTAAGACGGATATATCCCGTCTAAAGCTTAAGAGACGGATACTTCCGTCTTAAATGATTGCAGAAAGTACAGAAATTCAACCTCAGAAAACTATCACAGCATAAAATCATCAATTCTCCATTCTTATTTCTTAATAATCAGTAACAAAAATATAAACGTAACATTCATCATCAATCATACAGCATAATTTTAAATTAATCAAGTATTAAACCTAAAATTTAGAGAGAAAGAGATTACGAAGCGTATGAATGAGCGAAGAAGGCTGATGAACAGGTACGGAGCTCACTTCTTTTCGACATGCAGTTTGGAGCGGGAAAAAACGCACAAATTCCCCCATTTTCATCAGCTTAATTTCTTCCACCATTTTTCATCTAATTTTGCCAATATCAGTTGATTGTGCCCGTCCTGGTCATTTCCGACAAACGGGTCAACCTGGTCAGGGGATACACTCGAGTTTGTAAGGATTCGGGTCGGGCCATTTTCGATTCTATTCATTTTGAGCTCCGGTCATTTTTTGATCTAAAATTACCAATTTCTTGATGGATAAGGGGTTAGTTTGCACAAATAAATATTCAAGTCAGGTCAAGGTTACGAGTCATGCTTGGATACCGAGTTTAGGGCAGGTTTACGAGTCATGCTTGGATACCGAGTTCAGGGCAGGTTAATTTTGCCAAGTCTAGATCTAGTCCTTGTCTCATAACCTCCTTTCATTTCCAGTTTTCTACCTCTATTAAATCCGTGTTAGGCTGTCTTAAGCCGAGACAGTCTTAAACAAAAATTGGTATGAAACGGTGTCAAACCCCACCCGGTCCATTTAACAATAACGGACGTTAATTTTTCATAAAACTTGAACTTGTGCTCAGCTAGCTAAATCGTTTTTAGTTATTTTAATCGTATAAGGCGGTTTTTCAATAAAAAAACGGTTTTGAAAATAAATAATGTACTCCGTAAAGACTTTCTTTCACACTTTTTTGGTACAAAAGAGGGTAGTCAGCGGACGAATCTCCGAAAAACACACTAATTAACTACTAGATGCGGGATGGCAAGACCAAGGACGTCTTCCCGAAGAATATACCGGAGTTCTGGGGGCGGATGATCAGGACACCACGGTTGGCTAGCCAATTTAACGCGATTTGCTTACCAGTACGTATGTTCAAGCTTTATAACCCAGCTTTCCGCATTGATACGGTCTCTACATCTCTTACCAAGTTGCTCGTCCTGAATAAGGCTTATGCAAGACGCGTTATCCTCATCCATGCGAATAAGGATCTTTACAAGACCAAGATAACAAGCTCATTCAAGACCCGCAGCTAATTCCAACATTTTCGAACTCATTGAGGTGCAAACTCCGCAAGAGAACAAGAAGGCCGAGATAAAATTACCTGTTAGCAGGCTAATGCTAACTTTCTTTCACTCTGTAAATACAACATATACTCATCAAGTCATCAATAGTTCAATACATTCACATTCTTCGGAACAACTACCGTTCAGCTTTCTCCTCCTTGTTGACTCATAGTACTAATCACAAAGATAATGCTTCTACCAACTTGATCACCCGACAGAAAAGCTTAGAAACATTTGCGGTGAACAAAGGATGGCCCAAACTCATCATACTCTGCCTTCGTAACCAACATCTGCAATGGACATTGTAACTAGCAAGTTATAATCATTCCCTTCCTCGTTTAAATTCAGCGCATTTTATCCTAGCGCCGTTCAAAGATTTATTTTAGTACTAAAAAGATGAACAATCCCTCCCAAAGTTGTGCGAGTTCCACTTTCATATTCAATTGTTTTCACTCGAGTTTCAACTCGCTTGACATATAGCCTTTCCAACACGGCACTAATTTGTAGTATTGCCACGGTTTACAGGGCCTCGTTTTCTTATCGTTGTAAAAGTAGTTTTTGTCCAGTATAGGTTTTATTAGTCATGTATTAGCCATGAATCCATCAAATTTCCGCCATATAGGCCAAGCATTTACATTGTAATCCCATTTCTTAAAATATTTGAAAATGTACAATCCGAATGAATGAAGAGTGTCTTAAGAAATGGGCAAGGAGAAATCTCGTTAGATGATGATTTTACCTGTTGGAATGTGCTGAGCGATGCTAAGACGGACCCTCCTAGCCAAGTCCTGTACTGTCTCTCAGGTGGGGCCACAACCTTAACTGTTCCCACGCGATTTGGAGCCAAAGCAGTAATTTCCTTGCTCAGTCTCTGAGTGAGTCCGGGGAACATTGTGGTTCCTCCACTAATCACAATGTTACCATATAAACATGCCATAAGATCCCGGTCACACGTCATGATAGAGTTGTGAATCATTTCATGAATTCCCATAGCTACTATACCGATCATGGATGGCTCAAAAAGCACTTCAGGGCATGTGAAACGCTCAGCTCCAACGGTAATAACCTTCCCATCTGGCATTTCGTAGTTCTCCTCAATTGATGAGCTTGAATTGGCGGTCTCAGTCTCCTGCTCAAAGTCAAGGGCAACGTATGCCAGCTTCTCCTTTATATCCCTTACAATTTCTCGATCAACATTTGTGGTCAAGGAGTATCCTTTCTTGTTTAGAATCTCCATAAGATAGCTCGTAATATCACATCCAGCCACATCCAGACGGAAAACAGCATGTGGGAGGGCAAAACCCTCATAGATGGGAACAATGTGGCTGACACCATCACCAGAGTCCAGCAAAATACCTGGCATCGGTACCATGTTAGTAACATCATTGGCGCACATGAAATTACTATATGCAGATATCTGCTAACTGGTAAACACATTAAGCATTAGTCCTCGGACCTAGGCTCGAAACTCGTCGGCGTCAAAATTTGCCTTAATACCAAACCGAAAACATA
Organism: Silene noctiflora; assembly: GCA_009801015.1. Classification (NCBI taxonomy): domain Eukaryota; kingdom Viridiplantae; phylum Streptophyta; class Magnoliopsida; order Caryophyllales; family Caryophyllaceae; genus Silene; species Silene noctiflora. The sequence continues at coordinate 472,245 of VHZZ01000006.1, forward strand.
TTAACTCAGTATCATTTATATATACTGTATAACAGATACCAAGTTCTGCCCCTTAATAACTCGGCAGAAGAACCTCATTGATCGTCACAAAATCGAACCATATAAAGTCTTTTTGTTGAACATGTGAACACAGTTCATTAGTGAAAGTCTCCATCTGGCAAACAATGCTAAGTTTACGAAACGTTACCTGAAAATCAGGCAAGATAATCAAGCTATTAACTGAAAGTCAAACTCAAGAAAAAATCTTCTTTAGTTCATTTACCATTAGTACGACCACTGGCGTATAGAGAGAGAACAGACTGGATAGCGATATAGATAGCAGGGACATTGAAAGTCTCAAACATGATTTGAGTCATCTTCTCACGATTAGCTCTTGGGTTAAGAGGTTTTTCTGTAAGTAAAACTGGGTGCTCCTCAGGGGCAACTTGAAGCTCATTATTGAAAGTATGATGCCAAACCTTCTCCATCTCTTCCCAGTTGGTGACTGTACCACGCTCAATCGGATATTTCAAGGTCAACATATCACACTTTGATTGGGCTTCGTCACCAACATATTCGTTATTCTGCCCCGTACCAACAATACTGCGGAAGATAGCCTTAGGATCATCATCTCCGGCAAATCCAGCCTAATTTTTTTGAAAACGGTACTAGGTTAGTCAAACTGACATAATAACTTACATACACCCCATGATGTAAACTTCAACTTTACATGCCTTAGTCGTTCCAGTTCCATTGTCACAAACTACGGGTCGGACATCTGCCATCTTAAGTTCTGTTGGAGCCTGAAGAAGAGAAAAAAAAAAAAAAAAAAACATTTCCAAGAACAGAACAAATTGGATCAAGGCACACCTGATTATGAAACATTTAGCCATGTAACGTACTGGATCAAGCAACAAATACATATCCAAAAGATAAAAACACCCCCATCGCATTCACCCCCAACACCATCAAGTTTATGTTAAAAGTGAAACGGGTATCTAAAAACATCCCAAAATGACTATGTCACGTGATCATGAGATTCATGGCTAGGTGAAAAGAGTCAGGATAGCGTATGGAGTTTTAATATTTTCCTAAAATTTGTGCATGTAGGACTACAAATCAAATTGCTTGTTCACATACCTATATAATTTTTTTCAGTGTAGAAGATTAAATTAAAAGAAGAGTTTCATTTTCATCGCATGATTCAAGAAATAAATGCAAGTGCAAACATTCTCAAAATCATCAATGGTAAATTGTAAATTGTACAATCAAGTTTCTCAGTTTAGAAGTTATTCATATTAACAATAATACTTCTACAAATAAAGAGAAGATTACACAATCAATCAACTCCACAAATCAAGCAACAACAATCAATCAATGATGCTCTCAATATTGTAATTATAGAAAATAATGTATGAGAAAGGCGTAGATATTTAAACAGAAAAATCTAAAAGAAAAGCAATAAAAAGACGGAAAAGAAATGAACAAAGATTCTCTATAAGAAAAAGAACAGGGATTTATGCTTTCTATGACACAATACATCGAGAAGATGGTGAAATAAGAAACATTAACGAAACACAAAATTTTAACCCAGATCATGATCAGGATGCAATTTTCAGAGGAGGATAAATTTTTGAAAAGTGAAAAGGGCCCCTTAGTTCTTAGCTTTTAGGGTGTGTTTGGATTGAGGGATAACAAATATGGTTGGAGATTTAAAACCCTTTGTTTGGATAACAAATATGGTTGGAGGGATATGGAGGGGGAGAGATTTGGAGGGATCTATTTTCCCTCCTTCAAGGCAAATCAAAATCTCTCCACAATAGGCAAGATTTGAAAGGAAATTGTATCCAAACACCCACATTCCATTTCCCCTCCCCTTCCCTTCCCTCCGTTTCTACTTTTGCTATCCAAACACACCCTTAATCTTCAGGTCTATTAAGCTACATTTTTGCATACTCTAAATCCTTTCTATGTAGTTTACTTGCAAATATTGATGGAAAATTGACATTGATATTCATCAGACAAATGAAAAAAATGAAATACATGAAGTAATAGTATACTTTAATATAATAATATCTCCTCATTCTCCAATGCAGTATTTATTACAGAGTTATACAACCAGTAGATTACAATGCAGTTTCATGATACATAAGCTATACACCCAGTAGACGTATAGTACGAAATTTAAGATCATCAACGGCTACAGCACATCCAAACAGTAAGTTTATAGAAAACATGCTGGACAGAACAACTCAATCGCCAAGGAAAGATTAATAGGAGAAGAATTGTGCATACCTTAGAGGAAAGAGAATGTGTGAGGCCTTCGCTGGTGTTTAAACCCTTTGGTTTTAGAAATTAGAAATGTAGGGAGAGACAATGTAACAAAAATGTTAAAAAAAAAATATATATCCAAGAACAAACAGAGAAAGAACAGGGATTTAAATAGGGACACAGGAACTTGTTTGGGTACTAAATAAATATCATAGTTGTCCACTATTTTGATTTTTATAGAAGTAAACTCAACTAATTCAAACGCCTGAGTTTATATGAGGGAGAAATTACCCATCAAGTTGTACCCAACTGCTGCAATGGCAAGTAAATTAATTGATTTGTCAACTTAGACAAAATCAAATCTGTAATATTAAATTCTTAACAAGAAAATAAGTAAGGTTTTATTTCACAAATGCTCTCAATGATGATTGAAACAGAAATGCACCTACAGTAGAAAAAACAAGGACAAGAAAATGAACGAATACAGGTTCATTTTTCTCGTTGATCTTAAAGACCAAGTTTTTGACAGCAATGCATCTAACACTAAAAGACACAACTTAAAAGGACTCGATAAAAAAATGCAACAAAATCTGCAAGTTTGAACATTATTCTTCTTCCGTCTTGTTCAGGAGATGACAGAACCTGTTAGAAGCATTTGCGGTGGACAATGGATGGTCCGGATTCATCGTACTCTGCCTTAGCAATCCACATCTGCAATACACAGTTGAGCAGAAATTAGCATGTCATAATCCTTAGCTATGTTACTTTAGTCTTCAATTTTCTGGTTATAGCCATAAGCCCATAACTCCTAAGCCATATTGAACATGGCACTAAAGGACATGGGCATGCATTCTTTATCTGAAACTTACAAAGTCGACACTTCTCCTAATGGATAAAGGAGACAGAAAGAAAGGCGTGTGTGAAAAAGTAGAGGAAGTGTATGGTATATGAAATAGTGTGCCTTGAGATGATTTTTAAGGCTTTTGTTTCACACTTTGCAGTTCACGTACAAAATATCTAATCAAAATTAAATTCTAAAGACATCCCTATCCCCATGTTCTCATTTTAGGACAAAATCTGATGTCTCAAAATTCTCGTCATGAGCAATCCGACCCTTGGACACATACCCATGTTCGAGTAAATAGATAAATACTCCCTCCGTTCCGGTCCATTGTTGTCCTTTGGTTTTGGCACAAAGACCAAAAAAAGAGGAGGGGTCAATTACTAAATGACAAGTGGAATAAATTGAGTGCGAATGATCAAATTGTTCATCAAGTTCATTTTTAAAATAGAAAGGACAACAATTGACTGAGACACCCCAAAATGGTATACGACAACAAATGACCGGGACAGAGGGAGTAGCTTTTTATTTGCCAACGGAATCTCATTAAATGATTTTTTACCTGTTGGAATGTGCTAAGGGATGCTAAAATGGACCCTCCAATCCAAACACTGTACTTCCTCTCAGGTGGGGCTACAACCTTGATCTTCATGCTGCTTGGAGCCAATGCAGTAATTTCCTTGCTCATTCTATCAGCAATTCCAGGGAACATTGTGGTTCCTCCACTGAGCACAATGTTACCATACAAATCTTTCCTGATATCGACATCACACTTCATAATGGAGTTGTAAGTGGTTTCATGGATACCCGCAGCTTCCATACCGATCATGGATGGCTGGAAAAGGACTTCCGGGCATCTGAAACGCTCACCTCCAATGGTAATAATCTGCCCATCTGGCATTTCATAGCTCTTCTCGACTGTTGAGCTGGTATTAGCAGTCTCAAGCTCCTGCTCATAGTCAAGAGCAATGTATGAAAGCTTCTCCTTTATGTCCCTTACAATTTCTCGCTCAGCACTAGTGGTCAAGGAGTATCCTCTCTCGGTCAGAATCTTCATGAGGTGGTCAGTGAGATCACGTCCGGCCAAATCCAGACGTAAAATAGCATGTGGGAGGGCATAACCCTCGTAGATGGGAACGGTGTGACTGACACCATCGCCAGAGTCCAGTACAATACCTGGCATTCAGGATCAATTTAATAACATCATTGGCACATGCATGTATTATCTTTTATGTCTATGCCATAAGATTTAACTCAATAGTATATGAACTAAAATCATACAAAAATCCCAAAGTAGTTAATCTGCTTTGACACAGTGAATTAGTGATAGTTCTTTCTGGTACCTGACACTAAACTAACGAATTGCTAACTGAAAATTAGGAAAGAAGTTAAGATTATCAAATGGAAGTTAAATCCAAACAAGAAAGTCCTTTGAAATGTACTTACCAGTAGTACGACCACTGGCATACAGGGAGAGAACAGCCTGGATGGCAACATACATAGCAGGGGCATTGAAAGTCTCAAACATGATTTGAGTCATTTTCTCACGATTAGCCTTTGGATTCAGAGGTGCTTCCGTAAGCAAAATTGGGTGTTCCTCCGGGGCAACTCGAAGCTCATTGTAGAATGTATGATGCCATATCTTCTCCATGTCATCCCAGTTGGTGACTATACCGTGCTCAATAGGATATTTCAAGGTCAAGATGCCACGTTTTGATTGCGCTTCATCACCAACGTATGCATCTTTCTGGCCCATACCAACCATTACACCAGTGTGACGTGGACGACCAACGATACTAGGGAAGACTGCCCTGGGAGCATCATCTCCGGCAAATCCAGCCTACATTATGTAAACAAAGGTTTTAGACAGGATCACATAATTAGGTTTTGGTAGAAAACAGAAAATTATTAAAACATGAGTTTCAGAAATCAAGGAAAACGGAAAAAACAATCCCAAGTGTAATCTACCAAATCATGAGCCCCAAACAATATTCAAGAATTCTCCTCCAGTCACACACACACCAAAACACCGCAAGAAAACGACAACCTCATACAAACTTCCCATCTTTAATTTTAGGAAACCCACATAGCAGATACTCAATAAATCTGTTATACCTCTTGCGCACATTCAAGTCTCGAGACAGAAATTTATCAATCTCAACAACTATGCAAATTAACAGTGTAAAAACAATGAGAACCATCCTTAATACTCCCCCAACACATAACACATGTGTTGGCTTAGTGCAACATAAGACCACCAACGGATACCACATATCACGATAGTTAAACTTCTCCATCACCACATGATTACCTACTAACTACAAGCCACAATTCCAGCTTCCAACTCCTTATCTCTAATGAGAAAAGACGGAATCATACCTTAACCATTCCAGTTCCATTGTCACAAACAAGGGGTTGAACATCCTCTCCATCTGCCATCTTATCCGCCTACTAGAGCAAACAAAAAAAACCTGCATTTCAGAACAAGAGAAATGCTACTACACACTATCAGAAAAAGAGCTAACCAAAAGAATTCGACAAGATATACCAAACCAACTACTAAGTAACCAACCATGTCACACACTGGATGAAATGAAAAAATATACAAAATATGAACACCACCCTCATCCTATTCCACCAACTAATAAGTGAATATGCGTATTAGAAACTTACAAGGTCGAAACAGTCATCACAATAACGTTTCAGGCCATTGAAAAGTGTATATATTTGACCGTTTCTTCCCCACTTTGATCTACTGAATAAGAGTGTATCTATTTAGAGACACGTGGGTAACGATCATGGGGAATTTGTCGAGATAATACATTGAACTTTAGGTTATTAATCATTTTGAAAGATATTTTTTGTTCTATGAAGCTGCTTGTATTAATATTGCTTTTTGGTCATGATCCGGAAATTTGCAAGATATCGCATCTATTTATTAACTGAATAAACATTATATTGGACTTGTGGTTTTAAATAAATTCCTAAAAAAAATGACTCCTGATAATTCAGATATGTATATACATTCTTTATCAATGATTACGAAATTCTCGAGATATCGCATCTATAAGAATTTATACATGAATTAAAATCAATGCGGTTCTAAACACATTCCTAAACAATGATTCCTGAATATTCAGGTATATGTATATACATTCCTTATCAATAACCAAGAAATTCACGAGATATCACATCTATAATAATTCATTTACTAAATTAACATCAATGTAGTTCTAAACACATCTCCCTTACTACTAAGAGAATAAAAATTCTCTTAATGCATGTATCTAACTAAGGAAACTAGTAAAACCTTCTTCATTAAACTATTATATTATCTTTTCATTAAAATTAATCTTATAATTAAATATAAT
>VHZZ01000006.1:483745-499665 GCA_009801015.1 Silene noctiflora
AGTGTAAGTATGCATTTAGTCATTTTCTAAGAAAAATTAGCAATTTTGTATTTTATTATTTATACCTCTTTTATTTTATTTTGATTAAAACATTATAATTATAATTTAGAATTTAATGAAAAAATCATGCTTTAATTAAAAGAATAATTTAATGGAAAAAATTCATTTCTTTCCTTATATATATATATATATATATATATATATATATAGATGGAGTTTGGAGGGAAAATTTTGAGAATTTTTATTCTCTTAATAGTAAGGGGGATTGTTTAACTGATTTTACCAAAAGTTTAAGCTGATTGTTGAGATTCGATCAATAGTTCCATATCATGAAAACAAGTTTTCAACCTGCATTTCGAGTAGTCAAAAAAAGGCGTGGCTGTCCCGCTTGAGATCCGGTATGACCTGTCCAATAACTTTTGGTGTATTAACGGGTGGATTTTTATTTCTTTCTTATTTTGATTTCTTATCCTATGCCTAGTGGACATAGGTTAGAAAAACTCAATGTTTTAAGTATGGGTAATTAATTGGTCCGTTTTCATGATCTTTACATCTACCATGCTTTGGCTTTACTGCTGTTCATACATAGACATAAACTAAAGGTGACGTTTGGTTGTCATACGACAATTAATTTCCCGTGATTTTATAAAATACATGAATTGGACAATTCACGTGAATTGCCCAAAACTTGTTGGTTGACATTCGGGAGTTTAATTAACACGAGAGTTAACAATTATCTAGGGACGTAGGACGCCTAGATAATCAAACTCCTCTATTATGGAAGAGTTGACAATTCATGGGAAAAAAGAAAATCTCATAATTTGGCGTAACCAATCATCTCTCATTTTTTCAAATCATGGGATTTTCCAATTCACCCATTTTAATGGGGCAACCAAACAAGGCCTAAAGAATCATAAACGAATGCAGAAAAAAGAAAAAAAAAAAAAAAAAAAGGTTAATCTTTTTTTGTGTGCTCTAAAGGGAGCCACAAACGCGATTTAAATGTTAAGAGGATTTAAAACGGGTCATGAGCAATACCTTTCTTCACTTTACCAACTAAACTAGTTGGCAACGTCACAAAACCGTTATTCTGAATAGTGAAAAATGCATAAACTATAATTATGTTATTTGCATAACCAGAAGCTTTGTCTCAAATATAGATTACATTAGGGCTTTTACCCCATGAAGAATGTCTAAACTTTCCTCTGATGGACAAATAATTCTCGTTAAAGATGAAGAATACATGTTCTACAACAAATTATAATTATGATTTACGACTTAATATTTAAGAAACTCATCGGACCGACACTCACATTCGTACGTGCATCAGTTCCTTGTTACCTTCTTCAATCTGATTCCCCTCGAAAACCATGTATGCAGTTTCATGTAAGCTTGACCCAAACGGGTTCTCAAGTAGAACCATGACCGACTTTCTAGCGCCTGTCCAAAAGTTCGAACCCTAGTCTTTTTTCTTCTTTTTTTTCCATTTAAGAAAGAAAACAAAGTTGGGTTGGCAGCTCACCTTGAAAGAGTAGAACTCGAATTCCTTAGTCATTTGGTTTATCAGTTAACTCGTCTACACTTACCCTCCCTGAGCCGCGACCTGTCATTTTGCCAAATGCAGAGGAGATGCCTTTGAAACTGCTACTTCCACCCTCACTTAAGTTCCATGACAATTTTGATTTCCGGACCTTAGAAGAGCTTGTATCGATATCTTGCACATCATCTGAGACTAGGTTGGCAACAACTAAACGAGCAATGTTGCTCCTACAGAACGGGCAAACAGGTGGGTTTATGATGGCGGTTGTCGGGTTTGGCTTGTTATGGCAGCAGAGAGCTAGTGTGCAATGTGCACACATCTTATGGCCACAGTCTTGGACTTCGATTGTACAAACTTGGTCGAAGCAAATGCAACACAGTTCCACATCACTCGCCTGAAACAATTATTAATTTCTAGTTTAAAAATTTTAACCAGTAGAAAATCCCATACTGCTTATATAAATCAAATGCTGATGGGTTTAGAACAGGGTCACGAATACAATTCGTTGATTACTTAAGTTAACCGACTTCTAGAGTTATCACTTTGCAGAAAATCCAGTATTTTGCAATAAGAAATTCTACTTCGTTCTCCCGATACTTCAAATTCTATACCAGAAATTTCGTTCTATTGAGAAAGCTTCCACTTTGTTATCCTAAGGTTGAGTTAATTCTACTTCGTTCTCCCGATACTTACTCATTCCACTTTGGTGACCAATGTAAACACAAACGATGTAGATTTCAATATTGAATCAGAAATTAACAGAAAAAGTTTGAACAAAGAAAAGCAGGAAGGTACCTCAGACATACTATCATCTATGGCCTCAACATCTGAATGTACTGGAGATTCAATCGAGCAGTCTAATCCTTTCAAGATGTTTTTTTCCCTCTCTCTGTTGACCTCCATTAGTGCCCGTTCAAGTAGAACTTTGGCCTCAGGATTTAGCTCACTGATAAACTTTAATGGTGACGGCCAGACAAGCGGCTCTGCTGATGAGGGGTTTAATAATGCGGCACAACTTCCATGCTTGTACTTTACTGCCACCACATATGGTATTCTCCTGATTGTTGAAACACGAGATGCAATTCATGAGAAAGCCTACTACGTTATATCTTATCAAATCTTTTAACGAAACTAAGAATGCATTGGTATTTTGGGGTCCGAAACACAAATCTAAGCAAACAATATGTGAAGTACTAAACACCGAGTCTTGTATAGACGATGTCACATGTGAGACCTACCCAAACAATTGTGTATTCCATATTTCCTTCTATGATTTATGAGTTGTTTTCACATGTAAAACCGTCTCATATAAGTTTTGTGAATAACAATATATGGCACTGTTTTTGCATAAATCCCAACTAAATGCTACCACCAGTGAGTTCATAGCATTAAAACCAACAGGCAATTCCGTAGGATATCATACCCAGATCCATCTCTTTGCAGCCGATCTGCACCCCATGCCAGCAATTCACGGATACAATCAAGGCATCCTTCCCGGGCAGCCAAATGAAGAGGTGTACTCCCAGGATGTCTGCAAATAAAGGTGTCAAACAAACTCAATTGAGAAAACACAAATGCACGAATCTCATCAAATTCACAGTAATCTGATATTTTGATCCAAAAAATACTAACCCATATCCTCCTGTTGAAGCACACACTAACGCTCCACAGTCAAGTAACACATGAACGCAATCTGGTCGGCCTCTACTAGCTGCCAAGTGTAACGGAGTCGCGCCTTTCCCATCTCTAATATTCACAAATCGAGCAAATCCCCTGACATCCATTATAGATTAGTTTACCACTCATTTTGACAACAAACGTACACAACTAATCAAATACAACAATTCTTGAACAAGACGGTCTCATATGCGAGTCACAGCTGACACCAACGCAAGTACTTGTACAGTCCTCATCAAATTATATTGTTAATGGGTCCGTTTCACATGGAATTAAAATCGTCTCATACGCGTTTATGAAACAAACAATAAGATGTGAATAAACCTACCAAGATATAGCCACATGGGATGTTCTAGCAGCTGAAAGAATGGCTTTTACACATTCTGAATGCCCATTATAAGCTGCATAATGCAGGCAAGTTCTTCTCCTCACTGAATCAAACATCAACATCTGGAACCCCCAAAACAAATCGAAAATCATAATTAATCACCTTGAAGAAAATTCACAATGATCCAGTGGCGGAACCATAATTTGACATCAGTGAGCGAAAAATTTCAGCAGGGGCGAAAATTACAAAAACTTAAAACTAAAATTTTCAATTTTCTCATAGTCCAAGAGGGTAACCCCCCGGTCGCCCCTGCTAGCCCCCACATGGCTCCGCCACTGCAAAGATCACATCTTTTACCTCACATCACAGCCAAAATCATCAAAGATCACATCTTTTTTATACAATTGAGTTCTGTTTTTACCTCTTACCTTGTAACTAACCATTCTAGGTAAATGTAGTTAAATTTTATTGACTAATTACTAATTAAGAGTAAAAAAAACAAATATTTTAAAGCTGATTAGTTGAAAAATGACTTACATTAGCTCCTGCATGAAGAAGCTTATCAACACACGAGATTTTCCCGTGCATTGCAGCCACCATTAGCGGAGTCTACAACCATTCAACAAAAATCAACAAATCAATATACAACCCGAAAATCTAATTGATAGGACGGGTACGAGTCTCGGTACCACCTTCTCACATACCCGTAAGGTCCAACATTTTTAATAGACCTTGTGAGAGTTATGTACCGAGACTCGGCTTGGTGACGTTATCTCATTTTCCTGTCACTCTCACCTGCTTATGTCGATTTAATCCATCCACATTCACTGATCGATCCAATAACCAACAAAGCACCTACAAAAAAAACTTAATTAATCAACTAAAAAAATTAAACCAAAATACTCCCTCCGTCTCAATCATTTATTTACCTTTGATAAACAAATAACCGAGACGGAAACCGTAATTAAAACTCAAAAAGCTACAAACTTTGGAAAATTTAGCAAGAACAAAAAGAAACCCACATCGATCTGACCATGAGCAGCAGCAATATGAAGCAAAGATTGACGATCATACAAAAAAGATCGAAATAAAAATGTTGGATCATCTTCATAAACCAACTTCAATGTATGTAAATCACCAAATTGAGTTGCACTTAAAATCACATTTTCATGATTATTATTATTATGATTATATGATGTACAACTCATACCTTGCCCCATATTTTTTAATTTAATTATTAAATTGTTACTTGGGTGTTAAGGTACTACACCCACCATAAAAATGGTGGATTTTAATGGTGGGTGTTGTGGTGGGTGGGCGTTCGATTGTTGAAAGATTAAGTGAGGGAGTTTATAAAGCGAAGGACTAGTACATTGTTTAGTGATAGATGAGAGATAGAGGACGGGCAGATCGGGTAGGTGTACGAATGTTTTTGGATTGGGGGTTGGACTGCCCGTTGATCTAAAGAAACAAGAAAGGGTGGCTAGTCGGGTTGACCCGGACTGTATAGGACTTGAAAGTAGACTTGGTAAACGGGATAATCTGGTCGGGTTTAAATCGGGTTCATTTGAGTTGGTTATTTATGGGTATGTAAACTATTCGGGTCAAATCGGGTTGAGTTGAGTCTGAGAAAATGGTAAGTTTGCAAAATAAACATGCAAGTTGTGTCAAACTTGTTCAAAAAATTAGGTTTTGAGTCATGCTCGAGTGTCGAGTCTTTGGTCTGGTTATTAGGGCTGTTTTATTGTTTCGAGTTAGGATGAGTTATTGAAGAGGATGTTATTTCGAGTATGGGTTAGTTGAGGTTGATAGTTGAAAATATACTCGATAAATTGAATCGATTTGAATCGGGTCAATTGAAAATGTAGGATCGAGAGATTTGTGTTTTAAGTGTGTCGTCATCTACTCATTTGATCGTTCGGGTGAGTTTGAGACACTCAAAACCAATTATTTCCAACTTTATTTCAGCTCACTTTAGTCGTCCTAATTCAGCTTATTTTCGCCAAAAAGAAGAACTGTTTAGGCATGTTTTGATTCATATTATGAAATTTTGCTTGTACATTTGCTAGAAAATAACGTTTTACCAATCACTTTTTGCAAGAGAGTGTTAGGCAATAAACTATTGATCATCCTCCAATATACTAAGAAAATAAAAATTCTCAAACATTTTCCCTCCAAAAAGAATCTGCGTAAATAAGGAAACAAGACTTTCTTATTATTAAATGATTTATCTTTTAATTACCATACAATCTGTTATTCATATAATATTTTTTGAAATAAATTATATTCTTTAATTATAATAAAACAAAACTGGTATATAAATCTAAAAATTTATATATGAAAAACCTATAAATTGATATTATTAGTTTCCTATAAAAAAATTTAACATGTACTTAATTAGTATAAAAAAAACTATGGACTGATATTATGAATTTCTTGAAAACAAAATTCATTAAAACTATTTGAGAAAATTTATAAATTGGAATTATTAGTTACCGAGTGTGTGGTAAAAAAAATTTCATTAAAATACATATTTCATGACTCTACTCAATTTAGTTTTCCATTTCATTATTTATTCTCATATTAAAATATGAAAAGTTAATTATGTGTCAATTTAAAATCTATAAATAATACATTATTATAAAATAAATTATCTATATATACCGTGCATACATGCACGGGATTCATACTAGTTTATCTTAAAGTAGATAAAAGTAAGGGTATATTCAAATTAGTCATTTTTTGTCACTGTGATCGAACCATTTTCGAATCGAGTGGTTTCAGATGCGAGGTTCATGCAAAGTAGGTCAATTTGAGTTTAAAACTCAACAATTCAGGTTTATTTTAGGGCATAGATCATAGGTGCAGCCTTAAAGCATCCACATTGAAGAGTATGTATTATTCCTCTTATTTTATCTCCTTTCCACTATTTTTTTGACACCTCACATTCTCTTTCATCCAAGTCATTTTCCAGTATCTCCATCCTTTTTTTATTCTTCTTCTAATTTTTTTCTCACATTAAAGAGGATCATATTTACTTCGTTTTTCATATTTTAATAATAAAATAAAAACCACATGCAATAATTTCATTGATGAGTGAGTACAAGGGCCTAGGATGTACTTCCTCTAAAAATAGAGGAAGACTTCTTCTTCCTCCTTCTAAGAGGATGTCAAAATTAGTCCCACATTAAAGAGGATATCCTCTTAGAAGAGAGAAGGTGTTAAGAGGATGCGTCATCCTCTTCATTGTGGGCGCTCTTATTGGGATGACTAACTCAAAACGAGGTGATTTCATCACATTTAGTTGACAGTTAAAGGTTGGTCAATTTGGTTTTATTCAAGTCACGATTACGATGTATGTTGGCCACTTCATGTCAATCCAATATTGGTCTAATAATTCATGTATGGTAAGCTTGACTCTATAATCAACGATCTGAATCATTCTATTCGTATAAGTTTTATAAAAAAAAAATCATTTTATGTTTTTAATTGGATCAACGATTTAGATTACTTGAATCTATCATTTAGTTTGGTAGTGTTAGGATAAACAATGAATTAGAAATGGTAATGGGGGATTAATGTCCAATTTTATAATAATTTTATTTGATTTAGTGACGATTTTTTTTCGTAATTTATTTTCGTAAAACGTATTTTACTCATTTCAGTACTTTTAGCACGTAACTTTCCATTTTATACCCCTAAGGGGGTGTTTGGTTTACACAAAAAATGTATGAGATATGGGTTTGGAATGAGCAAAACCCATACCAAGTGTTTGTTTCACAAATACTAGAGTTTCATACCCATACCTCAAACCCATGAGGTATGGGTTTCTCATACCCAAGGAAGGGGGTGGGTATGAGATTGATACYCATGGGTATCAAATTAGAATGAACAAATATATGAAAACAAAAATATGACATATTGTAAATCCAATTTTTTATATACTTATTTCATTAAATAATTATTTTCATGATTTTATAATATTAAAAATTATTATTTCAAATATTTTATTTTATGCATTTTAACTTTAATTGAGTTTTAAACCCATACCACCCAAAATTGAAACAAACACAAGGTATGAGGAATCAAGTTCCAAACTCATGCCACCCGGGTATGATTTCTGATTCCAAACCCATACCCGTGCACGAAACAAACGCCCCCTAACTAAAAAAACTCTAAACCTAATTTTCTCCCTTCAAAATTAGACAACCTCTTAAACTAATCAAATTTATTCGATTATGATGATGATTTGAATGTAAAAAGTGGAATTGATTGGTTAAATGCAAATTATTGATCAAATTAATAATCTTTTTTTTTTGTTTTTTAGTTAATTTCATTTACGTTTTGATTTTTTTATTCTTAGTATTAGTATTGGTTGTTGAGTTGCGGGCTGGCGGTATGAGTGGAGGACGAAGGGGGATGGGTGACGCAACAAGGCAAAGGTGGGTGACGGTGTATTTGGTGGTGGACGGCGGTGGGCGTCGATCGTGAGGGCAGGCTAAGAAGTAATGTGTTTCGGTATGGTGTAGAAGAGGGAGGGCGACGAGTTCGCTAGTGGAGGGGAAAAGGATGGTGCAGACGGTGGAGGGAAGGGGTGTCATTGTTGGTGGAGGGTCGACATCACCGGAGAATGGACGACGTTAACGTCGCCGGCGAATGGAGGGGTGTGGGTGAAGGGAAGGAGGCAGAAGATGGTCTGGACGCATGGCAAGCTACGGTCACCGGCGATTTAGAAGGAAGGATAAGGTCGACGTGGTGGACTGGTGGGTGGGTGGTTGCCCGAAGGCGGGTTGGTGGTTGTGGTAGAGGAAGTTGGGGATGGTGGCTGGTGGTGGGGAAATAATGGCAGGTTGTTCTTTTCTTGATGCAGTACAAACCAAGGGTGAAATGAGAAGGGTAATTTGGGAAAAAACGTATTATAATGAGTAAAATGTGTACTGCGAAAAATCAACACCCTTTTTTTTTAATAAGGATAATTTTCTTGCACTTTTATGAGCAATTAGTTGATCTTATAGCAAAATAATTTTATATTATAATTTGTGATTATAATAATAGTGTTTGAGAGTGTGAACTTGGCTTTGATTTGTCAAACCACCTGCTAATTTTGTGAATTTGAAAGTTAAAGAGCATTATTGCTTTAGTAAAATGTGGAAATGTTCAATTCAAATAATCAAAGTCATGCTTATAAATTTGAACATTCTTGACTAGTATGCTCTCAATTTGACTGGTACGAACGTTTTCTTATTGCTCCAGCCTCTTGTTCCAACATGTAGCAAGTTACTAGACTTATTCACCTATGTTACTATGTATTACTTCTTAGTTTTTCCTCTGTTTTGGTCAATAGTTATCTACTCGTATTTTTTTTAGGGTGTATTAGTCAACTAGTTTAGATCCCGGTGCAATACATGCACGGTATATATAGAATTAATTATTTTTTAATACGTATTTTAGCAAAAATATTTTTCAATAACAAATTATTTTAAGGAATTATTGCCAACGATGCTACTGATAGTTGTTTACAGTTTTGTTAGTATGTGTCATATAAATTATAATATCCCAAATGAAAAATTTATCAATTTTAGATGAAATTATAATTTAGAATGTAAGCAAAATGTTATAGTTTACTTAAAAGAATAAATGTAATGTAAGGATAATAGTTTAATGGGATAAAGTATCAATAGTTTCCTTTTAAAGTTAATAACATGTTGGTGATTTAAGTGTAATTACCGGTTCATTTGACATAATTAAGATTGGTTCTTAGATGGGTAATTTCGAAATAATATAATGCAAGTTCGGGAAGTACGGAGTGTACGCTAGCATAATTAATTTTCGGATTACGACATAGTTTTTGTTCGAATAACCCGGAAATTTTGAAGAGTAACAACTCTTCAGGAATTCACCCCCTGTTTCCCTTATCCCCTATTTCCTCTTCTATTTCCTCTTCTATAAATATAGAGGATGGATGAGAAGGAAATCATAGACAAAAACCAATTCCTTCTGCATCATCAAAGAACATATAACATAATACACAAAATATTTCTTCATTTACGTCTCTGATTTTTGTGCCAAAAATCAGAAGGCACCGTCTTATCTCAATAGGAAGTTCGATTATACCCAGGCACTAATAAGGGTCGAATTATTCTATTAGGAAAGCGGAGTCGATTCGGTGTGGTTCCATTGTTATCATTACGTTCGTGCATATCATTTCCTAACATAACACTTAATTATCATAGTTACCTTATTTAACTGAGTGCACTTTGGCGGGAAAACAATTCAGAACTCCTATTCTTTTAGTATATAGGGGATGATTATCTATTTCCATTTTTAACCTATTTATGTAGGTTTCTCCATGTACAAGTGGAGATGGGTGATTTGTGTGATCCAAAAACATCAATATTATCAATACTATATATATATATATATATATATATATATATATATATATATTCCTGAAATCAAGGGACTTTAATATAATAATTAAATAAATTTATGCAAATTAATTATACTATATAGTTTTTTAATTGATAGCACTGTGTGATGGACCCGAACAAAGGACTTTAATGTAAATATTATATAGTTTTGATTAAAATATAAATTTAGAGAATATCTAAATATGGTGATTTTCCTTAAAATAAGCATGTCCCACCTATGGTATTAATTATTATAAATAATGTTAATTATTTAACATAACAAATATAATATAAGTATGTTATATTTTGAAAACTATTAAAAGGTATATAAATGAAGCTAGATTTCCAAAAAAATATAATATTCCATAATTATTTCGATTTGATTTAATGCACATATGTAATATATTTACATAAATATTTAAGTCTTTTAAAATTGCATGTCTAAATAGTAAAATTTAGAGACTATCAAAATATGGTGATTTTCCTTAAAATAACATGCATCGCTTGTGTTATTAATTAGTATCATCACACAATTATACAATTATTTAACATATACACAAATATAATATAAGTAGGTTATATTTTGGAAACTATTAAAAGGTAAATAAATCAAGTAAGATTTCCAAAAGATATAATATTTTATAATTATTTTGATTTGGTTTAATGCATATATGTAATATATTTATATAAATATATAACCCCTTAAAATTGTATGACTAAACAGTAAAAGTAATTATGTTAGTACTGAAAATAATTGTACTAGCATTGGATATAACAATATGTTAGTAATCACTCATTTGAAAAGTCAAAGTAACTATATTAGTAAGGGGAGTAGTGAAAGTAATAGAAGTAAAAACTGAAGTAGTGAAATTATCAATATTCATGTGGCAATAGTGAAAGTAACAATAATTACGGCGGGGTAGTGAAAGTAATCGTAGTAATAAAAGTAATAATACTAACAACAAAAGAAAGCATATATGAACGATTAGCTAACTATACGATTTAAGTAAAATATTAATAGCGGGAGTAGTGAATTTGTTTCATAATTTATTTCATCGTAATTTTAAGATACGGCATAGAAAAATATATTAAATATAAATTTATGAGTTATGCAACTTAAACGTTGTTTTATTTAATTGAAAATAAATTTCAATGGTAAATATAGGTAGCCCGGGCGTAGCCGGACACCAATGCTAGTTCTAACATATTTCTTTAATCTTTGTGCCAAAAGTAATAGATAACTATTGATGAGTACGGAGGGAGTATGTACTATAGATATATGACTGTGATAACGGTGAATCAGTGATAAACCTTTGTAAAGGAAAAACTAATTGACGGTTCAAGTGTTAGAATCTCAATCGTTAATTTTCTATAGAGGCTGACCACCCTCACCCGCGGTTGACCCATATGAGGACGCGAGATGGGCTAGGTCGGGTCACTCCCTCAAGTTTGGCGTAAGCATGGCCAACATAAACATATTCTGACTTTTTTTAATAAAATTAGGCCTAGGCGGCCGGGTTGGAGGGGGAGGCTTGATCCCGACTCGAAGTGAGAGCGGGTTGGGTTGAGCTGACCCAAGGATTTCCGAGCCATGATTTTCTGCTGATGAGCATCTGAGCTGGTTTAGCTCACACGCTTATCTAACTGTACGAGATAGTCCTAAATTCAAAATAATAATCAAATAACACAAATTTATTTTCTCTACTATGTCGAAAATTGTAAATTTTGTTTGGAATAATCACAATTTACAACAATCGATCACACTCCTCATGACTCCATTTATTTGTTATCGTTAATTATTTGTTTAACTTTTTTTATTAGTTTTAAAATATATTTTAATCGAAAGTAAACAAAAAGTTTGAAGTAATAATGAAATATGCATGTACCAATGTGAGCTTGTGGCCAAGTGTATGTGTGTATCAACAATCAATGCACGAAAGAAGAAATATTAAAAGTACAAGACAAACACAACAAGAAATGGAATCTCCTACTGCTCCCATGCAGAGTACTATTTCTTCCTTTTTAATATCACAAATTCTCATTAAAGACGGGCACTATCCGTTATAAGCTGAAGACGGATAATGTCTCTCTCACAATATGCAACTGGCACCAAACATGGATGCTCCATTTCCCACCCACTTGTCCTCCCACTTGCTTTATTGTGAGAAAGACACTATCCGTTTTCAGCTTGTGACGGATAGTGTCCGTCACAAGTAAGACGCTTTGTTTTAATATTCACCTTTAGTCCTATAGATCGAGATCATGAAGATGAAAATAATAGTGAAAGTACTCAGGTTGATTGATCAAAATCGTGCACAAGTAAAAGTGATAATACTCGGTCGGTGTTGATGATTTAAGTGTAATTATCGAATATCGGTTTATTTGGCGTAATTTAAAGTTATTTCATATATAGGTAATTTCTAAATAATATATTGCGAGTTCGGGAAGTACGGAGTGTACACTCGCATAATTATTTACGGAATTACGGAATAGTTTTCGTTCGAATAACTATGACGGGGGTCTCGCATGTTTCCCCTCTTGCTTATATAAATAGCCAAAGAATCAGATGGAAAATTTACAGAAAAAATTCAATCTTTTGCATCTTAAAAAATCGTAACAATCTACACAAAATACTTCTATTTTATGTGTCTAGTTTTTGTGCTAAAAATTAGATGGCATCGTCTTATCTCAATAGGAAATTCGATTGCACTCAGGCACTAATAAGGGTCGAATTATTCTATTAGGAAAGCGGAGTCGATTCGGTGTGGTTAACAGTTGTCAATTTATATTCATGCAACACAATTTCCTAACACTCGGTATTATGTAACACTTGATCTGATGTCTTAGTTTAGTGGTTAAGACGAAGGTATTGAGGACAATAGGAAGTAAAGCATAATCTTAGTGATATGTAGTCCCTTTGTCTCGATCATTTGCTGTCCTATTTTATTTTTGGGTGTCTCAGTTAATTGTTGTTCTTTCTATTTTAACAATGAACTTGATGAGCAATTTAATCATTCACACTCATGTTAGTCCGTCCACTTGTCATTTAGTAATTGACCTCTTCCTTTTTTCTTGAACCCTGAGTCAAAACTAAAGAACAATAATTGAACGAAACCGAGAAAGTATCTCTTAATATAATTTGGCTTTTAATAGCTGCCTTTCTCTAATCAATGTTAATTTAGAAGTAAAATCCATTGATTAAAAAACAAATTGAGTGCAATTAACGAAAAAAATGCACGTCTTACATGGTTGTTTAGACACACAATATCAGGAAACCAATATTAATTTAAAAGATGGATAAAAGTAAAGGTTATTGGTTAAATTAGTTACTTTAAAAATCGGGGTGTAGCAAATTATCCCCATAACTTTTGAACTATGTGCAAATTGCACTGCAACGAAAACGCGGAAAACTGACGGCCAAAATCCGTCAGAAACTTTCCAAAAATGCGCAATTAAGTTTTTAACCATTTTTTTAACTAAAACCTATTGTTTTCTATTATAAAAACTATTATAAATATAGTTCTTAAATAATTAAATGTAATATTTACATATTCAACGAACAATGCAAACCAATTTTAGTATAAACAAAAATTTGGTCATGTAACTTTTCATTGTAACATCATTAACAATTTTCATATTAGGAACATTTTTCGCCAAAATAAATAAATAAAAAATATTTGAACATGTTTTTTAATAACAAAAAATTTGAGGATTAAAATCTAATCAATAATTTTGTTTTTCAATAATAGTAAAATATTTAATTACCAAATTTTATTCATAAAAATAAGACATGTGGTTAATTGCACATTAAGAGAAACTTATGGGGTTGATTTGCTACATTTATAAATTAAGGGACTTGATTGCACATAGTATCAAACTTATGGGGGTGATTTGGCTATATTTTCCCCTTAAAAACGTAAGAAATGAAAATTCAAAATATAATACTTTAAAGTAACATATATATAAGTTTGTATTCGTGTGTTCGTTTTCGACAATGGTTTTCCAAATCGCTTCTCTCAACAAAACGAATACAATGAGGAAAGAAATAACTTTCCTGGTCCATTCATGTAAACCACACTAGTAGACTAGGCTCATTCATGTGGTTAACAAGAATGAGGTCTAGGCCAAGTCGGCAAGTCGTGTAATTTACACGAATAATCCAAAGTCAGCTTAGGCTTATTTTGAAAATGACCCGATACTGGTAAATCTGGAGAAATCGAAACTGAATTGACATATTTGCGATTATATTGTTGAAAAATACATACGTAATTAGGGTTTGAGGAGACAGACATTCAATTTGTTTCTTTTGCTCGGCTGGGATTTTAATTACAAATGATATTTAGTAGGTTTTCCTACGATGGATGTTTCCGTCTTAAGAATAAAATTGATTAAATTATAATTTATTTTGTTTTTGTCTTATGTCTGATACTTGACCCCTGAGATGAAGATGAATAACCCCGTCTTAAATTAAATGAGAATTTGTGTGTTTTGTATATTTTATTACTAATTAATTTACAGTTTACTTAAGGAACGTTTCATTCCAACCAAGATTAAAGCCCTGTGTAAGGAGTTGAATGAGGATTATGAGAGACGGTCTCAATTTCTTGATGTCCAGCAAGCTTATCTGAAGGCTTATCGGGAGGCTAATAGTGAGTGGACCAGCCTACTTCGGAAGGTGGCTGAAGTTAGGGAGAAGGCCATTGCCGAGGCTTTGGAGAAAGAGTAGAACCGACCCAGTTGATCCGTTTATCAGGGCCGGGAAGGAGTAAGCTAGAGGAAAAATAGTTTATTTTATAAGTTCAACAAGATTTTTATCTAAAAATCAATCGATAATAGGAAAAGTAACTCATTACTATTTATACTGCATAATAATTATAAAGCTGTTAATTGTCAAGGTTTGTTTTTTGGTTTTAAAGTATCGTCGTTTCTTATAATTTTTCAATATGAGACACTCATGTGTAACGTCACTCTAAGTTAAAATTATTTTAACAAAAATCATTACTATGTATCTCTTAATCCGATATTAATACATCACACAAATTAAGAATGCAATTCCAGCATGTTTGACAACCTATAATTAGAATTGAATTATGTAATTGAAACATTTCTAGTGTTTAGGAACCCCTAGAATTTGGAATTAGAATTAGATTGAATTCCTTACCAATTCCAACCTAGTTAAAAATTGAGTCTCTTAAATTCCTACCATATAATAGTCATTTCAAAACCATCACTATTTACGTTTTTTTAAGCAAATTTTATCGCAATATTTTTATATATAATATTTTTTCCGATCGCAAATATATTTCCTGACAATATTTTTTTTTTTCAAAAAAAAAAATTAAATGACCTTGACCCATTTCCGTCCCGCCCAATTCTAATTCCAATTCCATGGGTTTCCCAAACGAACTTTTGGATGAATTCAAACATTTTGATTTCTACAATTGAAATCATGAAAATGAAATCAATTTCACGTTTCCAAACACTACCTTAATTAAATTTCAAGCTAACATTATCTATCAATCCAATGGCGGATTTATAGGGGGTGATGGGGGTGAACCCTCACCCCCATTAATCTTGCAAAAAAACGATATATAATAGTTTGTGTGCTTAAGTTTCGTAAAACCATAGTGGTTTAGTGGTATAAGCAATGCCCCACCTCTGAACCAACCCGAGTTCGAGCCCTTGCAATTACAATTTTTACATACTTTTTAATTTTGCATATCAAATGCAGCTTTTACTTCTAATTTAGCATATTAAATCAATTGAAAAGCTATATTATTGCGTGAATAGTAGCTGGACAACATCAATAAAAATACTCTATTTTGGGTCGATTTCGGTAAGCTATTGTGCATTTGTTTTAACTTCCTTTGGTCTGGAGCTTTTGGGACATGGTAGTACATACTATATAAAGGAATACTTGTTTTATTTGCTGAAATTGTCAAGTTTATAGTCGGTTTTACAGCCC
>VHZZ01000006.1:537630-551007 GCA_009801015.1 Silene noctiflora
AAAAAAAAAAAAAATTGTTTGCATAGTTGTAGGGGTATTATATTAGTAAAATGGTTTAATCTAAAAAGTTTTTGTTGTTTAGCTGTTCCATGACGAAACAAAAACAGTAAGAAATTAGGAAGACCAAGATTAAAAAAAAAACGCGTAAATTAGAATAACTTTATAGAGAGGAAGAAATTAATTGAAGATCGCATCAGTCGAAATCAAGAGATGCCTACGGTCGGCTAAATCATGGTGCCAACCTTAACAAAATATCCTTTTATGGCTCCCACGTTCATGTATATTACTGTATATACGAATTATTGTTTAAGACGAAAATATTATTAGCAGCTTAATAGGAACGTTTATCTACACGGTAAAATAAAAATTTTGAAATTTTTGTTAACTTTTTTTGAATATGTTTTGAGTTTACCTTATAGAAGTATTATGGAATAGTATTATTCACTTTTCTTAGCTTGCTGAAATTTCCGTCTCTCTTAATTACAAATTTCGATTCCGTCACTGTACGAAGTACTTGAAGGTAGTGATGGCATCGGGCCGGGCTGGTCAGGGGGCGGGCCGGGCTCTTCTGGTCAGACCCGGGCCAGGCCAGGGGGAGGGCGGGTTTGGCCGGGCTAGGATTGTGTCTGGCCCGGGCCAGGGGGGAGGGCGGGTTGGGGCGGGGGGGGGTCTGGCCGGGCCAGGTCGGGTTGTTTGCTAGGGGGCTAGGCTAAACAGGGCTAGCCGGGCCGGCCCGTGCTGATGATCATCCCTACTTGAAGGTGAACCTTTGCTTAGCCAAGACCATCTATCAGTGCACGTGTTAGTGCATTATAGGATTAGGGTTGCCACCACACCAACTAGTATAGATAGAGTACTACTAATGGATAAAGTTTAGAAATTACCTAATTGATTCTATTTTCTTTTTAAGAAAGTCACAAGCCAATTTAATGTTGACGGTGTTTGAATCCAGATCATGAATATCACCGCTTATAACTTTATTAATTAAACTAATTGATATTTACCCTAAGTCCCTAACTTATCTTAGATAAAATTGCATTGTTGACGAAATCATGGTTTAAAATAAAAATGGATATGAAATAATTGATGAAAGGTTTTACTAGTAGGTCATATCATGAAAATGAATTCATGAACTATATTGCTTAAATTTTGTCCAAAAATTTTGTCCAATTTAATAAACAATTGTACATATATACCTATCTACAATAGATCGGTAGCTATCTAAACATTTAATTTGAAAAATTACAAGAAATTATAAAACAAGGTTTTAATTTTGTGCTCCGGTTATGAAACAAAAAGGCCACTCGTAAACTCCTATATATGTGCTTATAACTTTGTTTACACCTAAACAAAAAGATTAAAAACATCAATTAGGGAAGAGTTGTGGACTTACAATATCAAGCATTATCGAATTTATGATTTGTAAGGAGGACGTTCTTTTGAAAGACACAAGTATTTTTCTGCAACCTACTAGTATTAGTAGTATAGTTCCTGTCACGTGGCAGTCCAAACGTTTCGATGGTATCTGAGAGTTTTGATAGTCGTGTTGATGTTGTT
Source organism: Silene noctiflora (assembly GCA_009801015.1). Taxonomy (NCBI): domain Eukaryota; kingdom Viridiplantae; phylum Streptophyta; class Magnoliopsida; order Caryophyllales; family Caryophyllaceae; genus Silene; species Silene noctiflora. The sequence continues at coordinate 539,188 of VHZZ01000006.1, forward strand.
GTGGATCCTGATTCTCGTTTTCATTTTACCGTGTTCAATCAACATCTTATTGATCCCGACGAACTTATTATTCATTAGAATAATTGCAATGGGGAATTCTTAGTATTGGGTTTGTAAATAAGAACCACAAAATAAAATTTTTCCCGTTGCATAAACAAGTTTGTTCTTAAAACAAAAAACTTAGTTTGATATTAAGAACCAAGTTTTTTTTAAAAAAAAAGAAAAAGTTTGGGCCCCAATGATTAATTAACTAATTAATTGTGTTAAGTAATTAAATATTTTTCTTGTGAAAAAACTTTATCATTGTGACAAAAAAATCTTAATTCTAGAGATTGTCAAAAAGTGACATGGCAAATGAAGAAGTTTTATAAAATGTTTTTCCATTGCACTTAATCCCATTACAATAGAAAGGAAGAGAGATTCAAACTTGAGACTTATTGTCCACAATACCTCCCTCTTAACTAGGGCTGAGCAAAAAACTGATTATCCAAACCGATCCGATTTTTTGGATATCTGACCCGAAAGTTAAATTTGGATCTGGTATCTTATCCGAAATTTTTGGTTTTGGGTTGGATATGGATATTAGAATTAAAACATTTGGATATCCGCTCTGATCCAAAACTTTAGTTTTCTAGTATAATTTCGAGAAAATACAATTTTATCTGATACATTAACTTAATAAAAGTTTAAAATATAAGAGAAACATGTAAGTGATACTTCAATTTTATGTAGAGATCATATCATTGGAGTAAGAATACTAAAGAAAATCATCAAACATAATTTTAAACTAACAAGGCCGTCTGGGACATTTTCGAGGCCCTGTTCGAAATTTTAAAAGTGGCCCTTAATAATTCTATATTACATATGAAATCAGTCTTGGATATTCAATAAAATTTTGTTTGATTTTTTATCAAAATTATATTCTAATTAGTAGTCAAATACAAAGTAACATTTTTAGATTTATGACATTTATTAAAAAAAAATTATTTACTATACATATTATTTATATAAATGATTTATTGAAGATATTATTAATAATGTACACCACTAATATTTCATATCACCACCAATATAAAAAAAATGAAAAATAAATAAATAATATCACTGCCAATATGAAATAATAAAAAAATAAGAAAGGAAAAACAAAGATGCAAAGAGTCGAACCCCCCAGACTCTTGCGAAATTGTCATACCGTGCAACCAACTGAGCTAAACAGATTCAATGTTAATATGCTGCGCTGTTTTCTACATATTCATTTTACCATTGTATTTCCAGAAATTGGGCCCCTTAAATTTGGGGGCCATGTTCAAATGAACAGGTTGAACCCCCTTATAGACGGGCCTGTAAACTAAATTCCAAAATATGGATATCCGCGTTCGTTCCGATTATTTTGGATATCCGAACATTGGATATCCGAAACATTTGGATATGGATATGGATATATGACTTTAGGAGTTTCAAATATGGATATCCGATCCGAACTAGCACTTTTGATCCGTGCTTTGCCCTATTCTTAACCACTAGACTAAGATATCTTCGGTATTATTCATTATATCTTTAAAAAATCACATGTACGTGTAGATGGTGGATCGATCATGCAACGTCGAAAAAGATAAGAGTAGTTTAATATGGAAATCATTGGTAATGGAAGAACACAAAAAAAAAATGGTGGCTTTGGAATCTAATTCCCTGACAAATTGAATGTCCTTTTGCTAATTTCCATGCAAAAAAGCAAATAATTCTTGCAATCTGGACTAATCTGTCCAATATATATAGTTGGAAAGTTGAGGAAACCTCAGGCTTTATTTCCCTTCCTTGACCCTCTTTCACCATCATACATTGCCCTACATTCTGTCATACTTGTTCATCATTTACCTTCTTTTTATATTGGATTAAACATGAATATGAATATTCGATAATAATCAGAGGCGGTTCTAGAATTTGATGGAAGAGGGTGTGTAAAATTTTTTAACAATGAAAATATCGAGTTATATGAAAAATAATATTGTTTAGTTGGACAAAATATATGATATATAGACCTCTAACTAAAAAATAGTCTTAATAACCACTAGACTCACATAACTTATGTGCTACTTTACTAAAGAATACTGTAATTATTTTTCGGAAAAGGGGGTGCTGATGAACCCCCTGCMCCCCCGCCAAAAACGCCATTGATAATAATGGTCGTCATAAGAGCAATTTCAATGGTTGCATTTAGGGACCTGTTTGCAATTATTGTAAATATTTAAGCGGTATGTTCACTATTGGAGTATCGAAATACGTTCCTACTTATAAGCAGATGTAGCCTTGTCAAGCTACATGCTTGAAGAAATAAATTAATAATTAAAAAACAATTAAATAAATTATATTATGATATTTATTTGTTATGTGGGCCCTTTTAAGCTAAATTTATTGTCGTTTACCATTGGAGGACGTTGTAGCTTAAAATCTTTGTTGCTTAAAAAACTGATGTGGCAGGGCAAGCTACAAGACCTCGTAGCTTGCCATTGGAGTTGTTCTAAATGTGAAACGAGTCAAATAGTCTGATGAGATAAAATGATAATTTGTATGTGTCATCTAATAATTATTTTAACGATTGAGTGAGTGTAAAAACTTATAACGGATATGATCGTCTTAAAAAAGACTAGTTGAAATAAGAAAGATATATGCTTTTAATTTGTTAATAAAGTTTTAGATGATTATTCCGGCCTCCGTCCCGATTATTTGTTTACCTTTGATTTTGGCACAAAGAGTAAGAAAAGAGGAGAGGTTAATTATTGGATGATAACTGAATCAGATAAATTGAGTATGGATTAATTGAAAACGAAGAAAACTTTTAGGTAGTGTTTAGAAACGCGGAATTAATTTCATTTTCATGATTTCACCTGTAAAAATAAAAATGTTTGAAATTAATTTCAAATCCAACAAAAGTTCGTTTGGGAAACCTGTGGAATTGGAATTGGGTGGAACGAATATGGGTTGACATCACCGAATTTTTTTTTATTTGAAAAAATAAATATTATAACGAAATGTATTTACGATCAGAAAAAATATCATAATTAAAAATATGCGATAAAGTTTGTCTAACAAAAAAAACCGTAAATAGCTATGGAATTAAAATGACCTCTACCCCCCTATTTTACCCATTTCTTTGCGTTTACTTTTTCACATTTGAGAGGCTTAAATTTTAATTAGGTTGGAATCGATAAGGAATTGAGTCCAATTCCAATCCCAAATTTTAAAAATATTTCAATTACGGAATTCAGTTCTAATTCCGGGCTCCCAAACATACAATTAAGCAATTTGCTCCTGGCTTAAAAGATTGTATGCAGCTCTTTAAAAGAAATGGAGAGGATAATAATTGTTTTCGACTTCCCCTCATTCGATCGGTAGACATGTTCTAATCATTAGTTTATGTTTAATTAAAATATTTTTTATGAAATAGAAATAGAGAAAGTGAGTTTCTAATTAACGATATCTTAGTTTTACGTATCTTTTTGTAAAATGCCAAAGTAAATAATAATAATAAAAACAATTGTTAAATGCAAAAATAAATAATAATAATAATAATAAATCAAACGAGCCTAAACGAACTTCTGATTCCGAGCTCTACTAAGCTTTGAATCGGCTTTTGTACCTTTGTACACCTCGGCTTGAAATCGGCTCGGAATCAGTTTTGACTGTACCGATTTCGAGTCGAGCTTTGACCGAGCTGATTCTCAGGATTCTACTGGTCGGCTCAGATCATTTACAACCCTATTTGAGAGGCTCAAATTTTAACTAGGTTATAATTGATAAAGAATTGAATCCAATTCCAAATTCTTAGAGTTCTTAAACGCTTGAGGTCTCTCAATTACGAAAATTAGTTCTAATTTCGCGGTCCCAAACATACCATTAAGCAATCTGCTCCTGGCTTAAAAGATTGTATGTAGGGGGTGTAAGTGATCTGAGCTGGCTCGCAGAGCCCTCGGAATCAGCTCGGTCAAAGCTCGACTCGAAATCGGTCAAAACTGATTCCGAGCCGACGATTTCGAGCTTAGTAGAGCTCAGATCGGAAGCTCATTTAGGTTCATTTTTTTTATTATTAGTTAATTTTGATACTTGACAAATGTTTATATTCTTAATAAAATGTTAATTAGCATGCATAATTTTAATTTTATTATACCTGATAAGTATTTTATATTTACATTTTTCTAATAATATATTTCTTTCTAATTTGATTTAAAAGCTAAAAAATGTACAGAAAATAACGATTAAATGGAGCTCAAGTTGAGCTCGAGCTTAATCCGAGCCGATTCTGAGCTTTGAATTTTTAAGCTCGGAAAATTCCGAGCCGATTCCGAGCTCTACCTCAAGTTTTCGAGCCAATTCCAAGCCCACCCAAGCTCGAGCTCAAATCGGCTCGGTTACACCCCTAATTGTATGCAGCTGTTTAAGAAATGAAGATCGAGGATTATAATTGCTTTCGACTTCCCTTCATTCGGCAAGCATGTTTTAATAATTAGTTTATGTTTAATTAAAATATTTCTTATGAAAATAGAAATGGAGAAAGTGAGTTTCTAATTAATAATATTTTAATTAATTTCTACGTATCTTTTTGTAGGTGTTGATTTTGGACAAGACAGCTTTTGCATGTTATGAGCAATGCTATTACGAAGAAGTGGCACAAACACGGGAACTTGGTATTATTTATTTGCATGCCTTTTACGTGGTTCGGAGAATTTGCCTAATAGTTTTGTTTCTCTAATTCTTTACAAAACCTAATTGATTAGCATAAACTAGTTTAGATATCGGATCTCGCGCAATGAATGCGCGGTATTTATAATATTCTTATTTTTGTATTACTTAATCATGTTTAATTAATACCTCATTAATTTTTTATACCTCGGGTCATTATATTTTGATATGAGAAAAAAAAAATTAAACAGTAAAATTATCCAACAAAAAATGAGTAAAATTGAACTTTAAATTAATACGGGTATCTCATTAATTGTTCATTTTTCTCGTTATTGTATTTTGTTACGAGAGAAAAAAAAATTTAAAATTGAAAATTAAGCTAAGTGAATTGAGTAATGTGCTGAAATGTATTTAATTAATGTAAAATTGAACTTTAAATTGCTACTGGTATCTCATTAATTGTTCATTTTTCTCGCTATTGTATTTTGTTACGAGAGAAAAAAAAAAATTAAAACTGAAAATTAAGCTAAGTGAATTGAGTAATGTGCTGAAATGTATTTTTTTTTTAAAAGTATTTTTTATACCACAAAGCTAACAGATTATAGTTTTATATCGTTTATACTTCAATTAAAATATTATAGTTTAATATTTAGTGAAAATTATATTATTGATGAAAAGATTAATTTTAATGAAAAGATTTATATAACGAAATATATTATAATTATTAATTTTCTAATTTAGTGGATAATTTAGTAGATAGGGTTATTAGAGAGACAAGTCTTTAATTAATGTTAGTGAGAGATCTCTTTCATAAAATGTAGTTATTATTTTTATTTAAATTTTATCTTTTCTTTTTAGATTTTTTTAGTTTATTTATTGGTTGTCGTTTCTCAGAAGACTTACTGATTAGTTAGTCAGAATGCAATTTCAACATATATCTTCTATTAATATTGGGTTAATGGTTATCTTCAAAGATGAAACTAAACAGATTAGGTCAGGGCTCAAAAAAAAATCGGGAAATAATATAATTCACTATTTTTTTTGACAAAAAAATAACTATAATTTGAAATATAGGTAAAAATGATATTTCGACCATAAATAGAAGAAAAATTTAAACGTAGTTTCGTCCCTGGTTATATTCGTTCCTCTACGACAACAATTTCCGAATGTTACGAGTAATATGTTAGGTAGACAAGAATCTAGAATCCTTCATCAATACTCCATCTTTATTAATTAATTACTAATTAAAACTAGTATAGTTCCCGTGCAAATGAACGGTATTTTAGATACAAATATTAGAAAATTTGACAATTAATTAAACTAATGCAGTTTATCTTCATTTTGAAAAGGTAGAAAAATTGTATATATAATTTTAAGAAAATCTTTTATTAGTCTTATTTGTGTAAAAGTTAAACAATAACTGATGTTATAAAATAAATTAGGAGATAAATATTGTTTAAATAGTAAAAATAGAAGTGCACAATAACTAATTAGGAAATAAATAGTCTAGTAGAATATTACTTAGGCGAGAAATTTAAGAGGGAAAAATTTAGAGATGTGTTAATCTTTTAGTATATAGGGGATGAAAAGTTAATATTTATAAGTTTTTTATGGAAAATTATCAGCTAATTAATTTAGCTAATCGGATTATTGGAGGTTCCAGTGATGTATGTGCCCTAGAATAATCTCATGAGTTCATGAGTGTGAAAAATGTAAAAGTTAAGGTAGGTCGGTTTTTTAAGCACATACGCACATGGTAACATCGTTAACTTAATAACCGAGATTGAGTGTCATTCAGTGGGGCCAACTCATTTTTCTTTTTAAAATGGTAACGAAACTACTCCAATAACTTTATCTGACAATGAGGTTTTTAGAAAATATTGGAGTAGTCTTGCTTAAAACCGATATAAGGTTACAACATACTCCTTTGCTTTAGGGTTTTAGCTATTGTTAGCCAATTTGAGAATTGAGAATCAATTAGGGTTGAATTGCGAAAGTGAGAAGATGTCAGTTAACAGCCGACCACTCTACCACTGAGCTACTGAGGAACAACRCCAGACTCGATCTCATAGAATTAAATTACCGGTCTCAACCCATGATCAATATGAGCTCGAAGCTTCCTTCGTAATTCCCGGAACTTCTTCGTAATGGCTCCCTTCCATGCCTCATTTCATAGAGAACCTGAAAGTGGCTCTATTTCATTATATTCCATCCATATCCCAATTCCAATCATTTAATATCCCTTTTGTGTCATCGACATACAGTTGGCTAACTGCTAAAGTTATGAAAGATGATACTCATAAGTCGTGGCCTACGTTCAAACCTGTTAATATCAAATTTGTCTTTGTAGCTCCGTTTAAATAAAAAAAATTGTGAAAATAAACCACATAATATGAAAATGATTATGTAAATAAGTCGTTTTAAGCTTTTATAAGTTAACAAAATCAGGATTATTTTTTTCCAAAAAAAAAAAAAAAAAAGAGAGTGGTCACGTTTAAAGGCCCAAAGTCTATATCCACATAAAGCCCATATGTTATAGTTTGAAGGCCCAAAGTCTAACAAGCCATAAGTAGCGCTGGTCATATTGCGGAACAATCCATTGAGCTTTGCTGATGTCCATATGACTTAACAAGCCGAACCAGCAACCTTTAGGTCATCAATGAGTAGGGATGGCAATTATGGTTCAAACCGAACCGAAACCGAATCGATCCGAAGGAGAACATCTGATCCAAACCCAACTCTTTATAACCCACCCCCGATCCACTATTTAAAAATCCATATCCAAATCCACAATTGGAAATCCCGAACCAAATCCAAACCCGATCCATTCATACTCGAACCCGATCCAATCAAATATTTTTGGAAATTTAGGCTTTATTGTACTTGAAATTTCAATTTTGTCATATAAAATGAATTTTTTATATAGTCAAATCAAGTTTTGGATTATATGGTGGATCGGGTATGGATTTGGAGTGGGTATGAATTCATAAAAAGTATAATGGATTGGATATGGATTTTGAAATTTTTGATATGGATCGGGTTTGGATATGGATTGATGATCCACTAAGTTAGTGGATCGGGTTTGGATCTTACAAAACCCGATCCATTGCCATCCCTATCTATGAGGCAAAGCAAACCCGTCGCGTCTAAGCCTAATAACATTAACCCGCCGCGGGATTCGTGGATTTCGTAGCCTACGTTTCACCGGCGTGACACTAAGTATTATGTTGTAGTTTTTTGTGTGTTGTTTTTTTTGCGGAGAAATGCACATGCATTTATAGTGCTTGTAGGAGTAAATGTGATAATAAATTAATAAATGTGATAATAAATTAATAAATGTGATAAATGTGAGGCATAACTCCAACACATATACTAATAATTGTTTCGCATTTTAATTTATAGATAATAAATTAATAATATGTTACTTTGCATAGTTGCAATTTGTAACAAGTTATATTCAATTGCTTCGAACTTGATGGTTAATATCGTGATAATTCTAGAATTTTAGTTAATCTCTACAATAATCAAGAATATTGGCCGATTTCAAACATATATTTGGAAAAGAAAATTAGACAGCGTCGTCTACTACCTACTCGACATATTCTCATTTTCAAATCTCAAATTAGAAACAAATTATTCAAGTTCATAGCATCAGACTTGTACACCAAAAGAATTCAATCAAAAGTTGAACATATTTTATTATGATTGATGCGAGAAAAGATAAATAAGAACAATAAAGAAAACAACACACAAATTTACATGGTTCATTAATAGTGTATTAGCTACGTTCACAGGGCATTTATTGCTTTTGAAGAGTTTTAGATTACAGATTCACAACAATATGATATGCATAACAACTAGAATGAGGCTTAGAGAGTTTATCCAACTAGTAAATCTTTTGAGAGACCGTCTCTCCATACATTAATGAGAGGCAACCATTAAATAACCAAGAATTAATTAAAAAAAAAAAGATAAAAACTAAATAAAAATGATAACTACCTATTATGAGAGAGGTCTATCACTAACATTAACGAGAGAGCGTCTCTCTTAAAAATTTGTGTTATATAATAGACCTAATACAGATTAACCTAAAAAGGGCTCAAAAGAAAACCCTAATTTTACGTACCCTGATTTTACGTTCGAAGCAGAGCTGATCATTTTCGGGTTCGGGCCGGACATGGGCCGGGCCAAAATAAATAATTCTACCCAACGGGTCAAAGTAGAGTAAGGCCCACCCGCTTAAACGAGCCTAAGGCTGTGTCCGTACCCGCCATTTTCTTGCGGACCGGGTAGCCCGCGGGCTAGCGGGCTTCCGTTTTCTTATTAAAAAAAATCACTAATATACATTAATCCAATTTAAAATTAGTTAAAAAATAATACTCAATATAGTAATTATAATTTATTTTACAATTGTCATTATTTACATTAATATTGTTTGAACATTTATTTAATTTAAATATTTTGGTAATTAAAAATATAAATATTTCAGTTATATTTTTACCCTTATAGTTTATGTATTATGTTTTACATATTATTATTTTAGTGTTAAACATCACTATAAAATTGATATAAAATTTCTTAAAAAATGTCATTTTTAAGAGTAAAAAGTATAGGATTTAAACAGTAAATGGGTATAATGGGCCGGCCGACGGGTTTTTCTTATTGTCCATACCCACCCAATTAGCTTGACGGGCTGGGCTTAACCCGCCCTCTTAATTTTTCGGGTAAAAAATATTTGTCCAAGCCCGCTAAAAAATCGGGCCGGGCGGGACGGACCAAATGGGCGGGACGACCCATGAACAGCTATAGTTCGAAGCAATGACCTCCCATCATAATCGTTCAAATCGACGACTAACAAATTCGAAGCACAGATCAACATATTTCCACAAAAAACAGCTGAACTAATTCACATTTCTAGGACATTAATTATGTCAACATTAATTTTACGTTAGTACTCATACAAATTCAAGGAATTAGATCAATGTTGTGAAAAGAAAGGCATAAACATAAATTAGATAGACTTGGGATGTGTGTAATTAAGATTAAGTTGTGTCCAGTTCATATTCGTCCTAAGTACGTTAACTACCATTTTTTTCTAACCACTATCACATCTTCATATGAATTATTATTATGGTTTACTATTAAATTAGATGAGTAATCAGTCCTAACTACATTTGTGATTGTGTATGAGACTGATAAGTGATATAAAGCGTCTTGTTTATGACGGACGTTATTCATTATAAACTGAAGACGGATAGTGTCCCTCTCACAATAAGGTAATTATGTGGGGGAAAAACGGAGCACCTCATGGTTAGTATCACTTGCATATTGTGAGAGGGGCACTATATGTCCTTCAATGAGAATTTGTGTAAGTGATACGCCTATAGACTCCCCTCTGATTCAAATATCGGTTACAAACTTACAAAGAATAAAAAGATAAATAAATAGTGGAGACAAATGCGAATGTAATTACCACATATTTGAAATTTGTTCTAATATTCATCATATATATATATATATATATATATATATATATATATATTTTGCATCCATTCTATTAGGCCGGGTAAACATGTTCGTAAGCCTTGGTTAGATCTAGGTCAAATCCGACCTCTGATTCGTTGTATCACATATTCGAATCACTTTGAATTTAAGGTGTTCTCGGTTCATTTTGAGTACAAGTTTCATTTAGATTGGGTCATTTCGGGTATAGAAACTTAGGGCTAGGCGGTTTCAAATTGGGGTGGCTCCAACAAAAACTAGGGCTAAGTTAAAAGATCGGGTAAAGAAGATCTAACAAAGCTCGGGTCAACTTAGGTTTCGAGTTACGTTAGAAGCTTGTGTAAGTTTTTGGGTTGGATCATTCGAGTCGAGTTATTAGGTTTATCAACTCCTATTATATTATATTGATAGTGTTCTCATTTAATATTTTGCATTTATTGTAACTCATACCATAACATAAAACCGAGAATCATTTACCAATTTCACAACTTGGGTCTCAGTCTCTCAGACAATAAACTAGTTGAGTAAATAATCGAAAGAGTGTGACAAAGTAACAATTTGTTGAAGAAAATAAAAATATGAAATAATTCACCAAACCCACATTTAATTAATTTAACTATATATGCTTACCCAAATGATAATGACATATTAGCTACTACAATGTTATTTTTTCCTAGATTTAACCCAAAGATATTGACATATAAGCTACTAATTTTTTTTTACCTAAAAATAATCTTGATTATTAACATTAAAACCACGAAGATATTTCAAGTCTTTTAAATATGTCATGTAATCGTACACCTTATTTAATGAGAAACTAAGTTATTTTGTCAATATTTTTATTTTATTTTTTAATTTACAGTGATATACGATGACGTGATACATCGATTGCGGGATTTGGCTAAATACCAAGGTTTCATGCTAACAGTAGAGCATGTGTAGGCCACTCATTGTAGTAGGGCTCCAGCAGAAAGACAAAAACACGGACTTTTGTCCAATTTGTGGGGAAATTTATGTTTTATTCTTATACTCTTCAATGGATTTTGGTTTGGAACAACGAAATTATTGGGTGTAGAAACCCTCTCAAATTGATTAGTCGTGTCGTGTCTTGTCGTGTTGCAAAATCATGATAATTTATCTTACAAATCGAAGTTTTGTCTAATTTCTAATCGTCGTGCTTTTCCGTTTGCTACATGGCCTTCACCCAATTTTATGAAGGTTATGTGGGTTATCGCCTATCGGGTACAGAAACTAAAATGCCATTAAATTAAAAGCGCGGAAAAGATATAAACTTAAAAAAGCAAGCGAGTTATTACACCTTTGTTTAAGAGCTTGTGAGAGGGATGATTGGATAGATTTCGTTAACAGTGTTGGGCTGTATTTGATAAAATTAGCTGAAAGGTTATCTAAAACCTGAAAGGATAACTGATGATGTAACGGAAAAGTCAGAGCTAGGGCTGTTAATGAGACGAGACAGCTCGCGAGCTACTCGAGATCGGCTCGGTCAAAGCTCGGTTCGTGCGAGCTCGGCTCGGGCTCGAGATCTGCTCGAGAGCTTAACGAGTCAAGCCGAGCAAAGGCTGGCTCGACTCGAAAAGCTCGTGAGCAGCTCGAACTTGTATGATTACATAAGATATTGCT
>VHZZ01000006.1:569363-587669 GCA_009801015.1 Silene noctiflora
TCTTCCACTTTAATTTAATATATTTTATCCATAGTGTGTAAATATTTAAATTCGGTTTAAATTTATCATCTTTATTTGCTAAGTTTTCTAACATCACGATCTAAAAAAAACGTGCATTTATGCACGGGATTTACACTAGTTAAATAACACGTTACCTAGACATCAATTTTTATCCGGTTGAGCATTTTATTTAACTCGTTTTAAATCTAAGACGGTACTGAACTAAAATTTGTAATCACGGATATGTAGGAGACACGTGACAAAAAGAAGATAAACTGTGGAACATCACCCGCCACAATCCCCGACCTCTACTTCTCTAATACTCCATCCAAAATCACTTATTCTTCAAGCTTTTCTCCATCATAATCAATGGCGAAAACCCTAATTTCATCATCGCCATTCACAGGAACACTCCTCCCTTCGCATAAACACCACAATAAACACTACTTTCTACCTCACCGAAGTAATAATAATAAGTTCGTTAGCACACGAATTAATTTCAGTTTACAGCAAATTCCTCCAATTGTTCATCAATCAATCGATGTCGATTTCAATTCGGTATTCACTAGAGTTGAAGGCTTATTGTATACGCTCGCTGATGCCGCCGTAGCTGTCGCACCTGATGCTGGAGCTGGAACTGGAGATGGAGCTCCTGCTAAAAGTGGCGGTTGGTTCGGGTTCATTTCTGACGCCATGGAAGCCGTCTTGAAGGTTATTTCGATTTTCTAAATTGATTTCATTTTCATACGTTTGTTCAAAATTTTCCGGTTCATTTTCATACGTTTATTTAAAATTTTCGTTCGTCACATATTTTGAACGTTTGAAAATTTTGAATAAACGTATGGCAATGACACGTGTAGAAGGAGTAATTGTTATAGTAATTTCCTCTATTCATTTCATTTCCATAGGTTTGTTTAAGATTCTCGTTTCATTTCCATACGTTTGTTTAATATTTCATCACGTATTTTGTAACATAGGAAATTGTGTGTGCACGGATGGACATAGGAGAATATGCTAGTATTTAGGATGTTATCGCGCAATTGTAAGGTCTAAGAGATTTTGCTAGTAATGGATGTTATCACACAATTGTAAGGTCTAAGATTTTGGTAGTTTATGCTAGTATTTAGGATGTTATCGCGCAATTGTAAGGTCTATAAGAGATTTTGCTAGTAATGGATGTTATCACACAATTGTAAGGTCTAAGATTTTGGTAGTTTATGCTAGTATTTAGGATGTTATCGCACAATTGTAAGGTCTAAGAGATTTGGCTAGTAATGGATGTTATCACACAATTGTAAGGTCTAAGATTTTGCTAGTTTATGCTAGTATTTAGGATGTTATCGCGCAATTGTAAGGTCTAAGAGATTTTGCTAGTAATGGATGTTATCACACAATTGTAAGGTCTAAGATTTTGCTAGTATTTAAGATGTTGCGCAATTGTAAGGCCTACGATTAAGCTAGTATGGAGTATTATTTAGGATGTTATCTCGCAATTGTAAGGTCGAAGATTATGCTAGTATCTAGGATGTTATCACGCAATTGTAAGGTCTAAGATTATGCTAGTACTTTGATTTGGTTTGAGGTTTAGTATGAACTTTTCAGGATATAGTGTCAACATAGTAGAAGTAATCTACTGTTGAGTTCATGTTATCTTACTCTAGTAGTGGTATTATAAATGTGTAATCGTAATATGGAAGGAATCATATAGCTAATGATAATTGGTTGAAGGATCATCAACAATATTACCTTAGTACCTCAATGGCTCCCGCAAATTTGTGAGGTAAGAGGGCTAAGAGGAGGTCGGATTTATGCACCCTTACCCTTGTGTTGCACAATACAGAAGAATATTATACTAGTATTTAGGATGTTCTTGCGCAATTGTAAAGTCTTAGATTATGCTAGTACTTTGAATTGGTTTGAAGCTTAGTGTAATAGCTTTTCAGGAGAGTGTCACTATACTAGTAGTAAGTTAGTAATGTACTGTGGATTACATGTTATCTTGCTCTAGTAGTGGTATTATAAATTTGTACTCGTAATATTGTAGTAGTAATATAGCTAATGATTAGGCAAAACCATATTCATTGAGGCTCTGATACCATATTTGAAATATATAAGGAGTATCTAACAGTCCCTAGCTTGGAGTTTTTCGATATATATGGAGTATCTAACAATTCCTTGTAGTTTTTGGTGGCTTAGTTGTCGTAATACTGTAATAGTATCTAGTAGCTCCCTTAAGTCATTTTCTAGCCTGTTAGTTTAGCTGCTGAAGGGAAAATGAGGCTATCTGAATTTGAGCTGTATGACAAACAGTGAGCAATTTGGTGAAATGGAAGCTACGTGTGTACTGTTTTTGAAGTACACGATGATTTTGTGGCAACTTGATAGTTGATACAGTTCAAATTCAAACGACCACTTGTAGCTTATTTATTCACACTGGTGTCATTGAAATGCATTTACTACTGGTGTAATTCACTTGTTTCCGAGTTTAGACTTTTTTACTCCGTATTTTTTTTATGTAAAGTTGCTCATGTTTCCTTTCATAAGATTTTATACTTTTTTTTCCATGGATTAGGTTATGAAGGACGGGCTTTCAGCTGTACATGTGCCTTATTCATATGGATTTGCTATCATATTACTCACTGTCTTTGTCAAAATTGTTACATTGCCTTTGACAAAGCAACAGGTTAGCGATTCTTCATGTTCTTCCCTTGGTCTTACTCTTGTATAATGTCTTGTAAGTGTGGGATACGGGTAGGGAAATGTTTAAGAACAGTTGCTTCTGCAATGAATTACGATGATTTAGCAATATGCCTGTGCTTATCCGCTCAGCATATTTGTAGGTTGAATCAACATTGGCAATGCAGAATCTTCAACCAAAGATCAAAGCTATACAAGAAAGATATGTAGGAAATCAAGTAAGTAGTAGCATTTATATATTGGAAACTCTTAACGGGGTCATTTTCTGGGGTGATTTTGGTATTTTTTCATGGATCCTATACCCTATGTTTCTCCAACTCTTCATATAACCTCGAATATCCGTGCCTGACAAGTGTATGGCACTTGTACACTTTGTTTTAAGCTAAAAAAAATCCAGATTATGGACACAGTAGTCAAGTTGGGCACTTGGACATGCACCAGGTGATATTATTCTAACTAAACTTGAGTAATATAGCCTACAACTTTGTATAGTTTGCGGACGGAGTCTCGAAGTATGCAATATTACTCACAAAACTTCTCAGTTTTTCTGCATTTATTTCCATCTGAGTTGGATATAAGTAGTATACTAATACCAATAATTTTGGACAAGGAAAGGGATGAACCTGACTTCAGATCCTGTTATAGATTTATCTGCTCTTAATAGCTGCCAAGGAATGAAATGTGTTGTCATTTTTTAAATCTTGTACCTCCTCTTAACCTTCTTCATGTACAAACAATAGAATTTTAAAAGGAATTTTGCTTGTCATTTATTTGATGGGCTACATATTGCTGATGGAGATTGTTGTTTCCTCTGCTAGGAAAGAATACAACTCGAGACATCACGTCTCTACACGCAGGCTGGCGTTAATCCTTTGGCTGGTGAGTTTCTGAATATGTTATCCTGCTTACGGAGACTATTAGTAAGATAATTATCTTGATGTCCAGTTGTTTTCTTATGACATCAAACTCTATGCTTAGTCATTACATTCTCCTCTTAGCTTCATGGTAATTTTGTGCTGCACAATAACCGTGGTTTAGGGCTGTAAGCTTCCTTGTTCGTTTGTCTTTGAGCTAGCTAGCTTAGTCTTTATTCTGAATTTATGTGTTTTATATTCATCTTCTATTGTGAAAAAAAAAGAAGCTAAAGTCATCCTCATTGCATCTTATTACACGGTGCTATTCTGAGTAGGAGATGTAGGCTCGACGATTTTGTACCTCAAAGGGAGACTATAAAAACGTACATATTTGTGACAGTTTACGGTTATAAGCAATTAATCAGCTCTTTTGTAACGTAGTTTTACGTTAATCTGTGCTACCACCCTCTCTTTTGGAGTATTAAAGTTCAAGTTCTCCCCATTTAGTTATTGCCAGAGAGTCTGAAAACAGTGACCTCTTCTCCTATGTTAACATCACACAGGGTGCTTACCAACTTTGGCAACAATACCAGTTTGGATAGGACTGTATCAGGCTCTTTCAAATGTAGCTAACGAGGTAAATAGTCCAGATTTGTGGGGTTTTCAGATTACCATCATAGTCATTTGATGTGTGATAACTGACCATCAGAATCTCTTTTAATTGAAGGGGCTTCTGACTGAAGGATTTTTCTGGATTCCGTCTTTGGGAGGACCAACTACTATTGCTGCACGCCAGAGTGGTGCAGGCATTTCCTGGCTCTTTCCGTTTGTGGTACTGTTGCCTTTGATCTATGAGTATTAATTATCCCATCTTCTTCGGTTACCATTTTTCTATGACTCTACGGTGGAAACTAATTACTTGTAACATGTTTTTTATTCTCAAACTTGCACTGTATTAAGTACTATAGCTGAATCTGTATTCCTTTGGCATTCTGTTCGGAAGGCAAAGTGTCGAGAATTTTTGGAGCTATTTGTTTCGGAGCCATTTGAATCATGATCATAAAATCTCATTATTTTGATCTCATCATCAACATTGTATCAGTTTCTTCTCGTTATATTATTGTTTATAATATCGTTCTGGCTTTCTAGGAATGTGGGTAGTGTTTCAAGTCATAATTCTAGGCTGTGGGGCTGTCAAGATTATGGGCGATTAAAGTAATATATGATGGCGAGTCTGTATTCTATAGCCATATCCATGAGTTAGGTTTATTTGGTTGGAAAAAGGACTTGCTTTAGTAAAGACTGTTAGATAAAAAGGTATTTTTGGTGTGGCTGATTGCTCTTTTATGCACTTTGCTCTGAATTTTTAGTGTCATCACATCTGTTAATGTCTGATTTTCCGTTATACATTAGTTTAATCTATTAATTTTTCCTGATTTTGTGTACATTCAACTCCGCAGGATGGTCATCCGCCCCTAGGCTGGCATGATACTGCAGCATATCTAGTTTTGCCCGTCCTACTAGTTGTTTCACAGTATGTTTCAATGGAGATCATGAAGCCTCCTCAGGTAAGGAATTTCCACAAGTGACACACAGCCTGCATTGTAAATGTGCTCCCACTGTTCAAGTATGGCTTAAAGCTGCAATTTTATCTTTGACAGAGTGATCCATCTCAGAAGACTTCTCTTATTATCCTCAAGTTTCTTCCTCTCATGATTGGATATTTTTCATTGTCTGTTCCGTCTGGGCTATCCATTTACTGGTTTGTCTCTGGACTCTTTTCTCTTTCTCCTTTGTCCTATGACTCCTATCTTAAGAATCTTGTATATGATATATAAACTTCAAGAATAAGAATATAAGATGCATGGCTTTGTCCAATCTGTCGATTACTTTGCTATGTTGCTGCACATCCACAAACCTCTGGCAGTATCATGCATGAAGTTAATTTTCAAGCTGCTGCTCTGTCCAATAGACTCTCATCGAATTTGTCTGTGAATGATAGATGGAGCGAGTAAGATAGTTTGTCTAACTAAGCTATGCCATATGTTCTAGTGCAAGAAAATTGATAAATGATCTGTTATCCAAATTCCAAACTCAAAAGCATCTTGCATTCAAAGTTACCTTTTACTATGATCTGATGTCTGTAGCAATTAATTTGATATGCAGGTTTACAAATAATGTCCTCAGTACTGCCCAACAAGTATGGCTACGCAAGTTAGGTGGTGCGAAGCCTGCCATGGGTGAAAATGCAAATGGAATTATTAGTGCTGGAAAAGCAAAGCGGCCTTCACCTCAAGCTAATGACAGGTTAGGGTTGTACTTGATGCTAACACTGCGTTTCTCATGACAATTATTCTAATTTTTTTTATGCAATTTTAAAAACAGGATTAGACAACTTGAAAAGATAACAAGAAACCAGGTGAACAAAGCGTTGCCAGGTGATGACATCCAGACTCTGGAATCTAATTCTAGTTCAGAACTGGCCTCAGATGAGGAAACTAAAGAAACGGTGAGATACTGACTATGGACTTTTGAAAAAATGTCGTTGTGACATGGGATTTGGTATCTTGAGTTCAATGACGTTATAAGAAACTGTTCATTTCTGCATCTTAAATACTGTCAGTTTTGTGATCTGGCTATTTTTAAATTGATCAACACCTTGAATTCTTGAAAGACTGTAATATAGAGTAAATAATAAGTATACATTGTTCCTGTAATGAAGTTCTAGAATCTAGAGCCATTATAATAGCTATTTTTAAATTGATTTGGTATTTTTTGTTGTTGTTATGTTCTACATGCCTTTGAAAAACAGGGCCGAGACAATCTTACCGCAGCGAGATTGATACTGAATTTGGTCCATCAGTATGCTTATCTAAAGCTCAAATATTCATTTCAATAGTCTGGATTAATCATGCATCCATCATGCTGCGTTATTATGTCTTCTAATTGACATGTAGTGTTCAGCTGATTAATTCATTCCTTTATTCTGCCTTTGTCAGGCTGAACAAGAAGCGTATGGATCAAATGATACCAAAGAGATTCCAAAGTATTCTAGTCCCAAGAGGAGCAAGAGATCAAAAAAGAATCGTGTGGGTTGACTGCAGATTTGTTTGTATGTAGTATCTGTTCACTTCTGTATATTTGCGAGATCATGTTCTATCCATTTATATAGCGGCTCGTTCCTAGGTCATTCGCTTAGACCAATTCTGTATCAAATCTGATAATTTCGCCATTGCCCTTGCCGAATAGATTGGGCTGGCCACATTTTTGTCCAATTGATATGGTGATATTAATTAGAATCAACAGCAGTTACATATTTCATACATGCCCTTTTTCTGTCGTGGTCTTGTATATTCTCTCAAATTAGGGTGTATAGAGTTTCAATTTTTTGTTCGAGACTTTCAAGCAAGACCTATCTTATGTGTTGGATCTGTCCGTATTGGGAGTTATCGATAAAGAATGATTATGTAGATCATCAGCAAAATGCATAGTCCATCTCTGAGCATTACAGGCTTGCAGCTCATCCTGGGAAGTTATTTCGGCATACAGCTGCTATTCCGTCGCTCATTTTGTTTGTGTCGTACACTCGTACACATTTGTAACTGATATCATTAATACTTTTCAAGGATTCAGCATACTTGTGCCTGGACTGAGGGAGCTATCTGCTGCAGAGGTAAATATCTTAATTTTGCTGCAATTTTGTTGGGATTTTCTTTCAAGTATCTGTGTGCTGAACCCCACCCTCAACAAAAAAAAGTTGAAAAGAAGGAATATTTAATACTACCTCCCATCGCATTAATAGTCTCCTTTTGATTTTGATGGTCAACATTGACCATTATTATCTAATAACATTTGTAAAGGTACAATTTCAAATTTGTCCGGGTTGATTTATCAAAACGATAATTTCGTAGTATTGTATATTGTGAAAAAATTGCAGAAAATGTGAACCAGAGTCAAAGTGGAATAATATAAATGCCATGAATGCAGTAACAATAATACTTCTAATGTTGATAAAACTACATGAGATTATAATATTTGCGCGGTCTCGAATCCATGACCAATCTAAATACAGCCACGGTAACTTAGCTAGTGAAACTGAGCTGCTACAGATTCCCAAATTTTTACACCCAAGATATCCTAGTTATTGATATTATGATCCCTGCTTCTGTGATTCTGTCTGCATCACCTGCTCTACTGTTCTTGCAGAAGCATTAATTCATGGTCTTGTTGGTGGGCGATGATTTCCAACTGGATTTGGTCCTGATGGTTTTTTTCTGATTGGTTTCTTCTCGTCCTGCAGACAGAATATATGGTTAGTAAAATGCTCTAGTGTTCAGCAAACAATGTTCTTTCTAGTCGATCTTGTGGCTGCCAATTCTTCACCTACCCAAACGTGAATTTGTGTTTTGCCTGACCCCATTGATCGTGTCCGTAGCTTGTGCACCTTTATATTTTCTGCATGATATGACAAACAATGATCTCTAGATGAGATTTATCTGTAACTTTTTAACTTAAATGTTTATCCAAAAAGATATTACACTAATACTAGATAACGAGAAAGTATCTTGCCTGAGTCGGTGGCTTGAACCATGTAAAGTGTGTTGTTGCTTTGATATGCTTCAAAGAAAAACCATGCTGAGAGGAGTATGAGTATATGCCATCTCGTCATCTCTAGACTACTTGGATGAAAACTAATGATCTTGAAAGATGTAAATTGGCCTGTACTTGTGTATATTTGGTCATGGGAAAACTAGCTGAAACATGTAGAGTCACCTCTGGTTGCTTGGAAATCCCATGCCTTTATATAGTAGAGATTACTCGACCATATGGGTTTCACTTCATTGTGTGTTGACTTCTTCATTGTTATGATGATTATGCATGATAAATTGTTTGAATCCTGGGTGTTTATAAAAGGGTTTGGAGCACCCAACCAAGTCTGTTGGGTGAGGATTCCGCGGCCCACCAATTGTTACAGACTACTTGTAATTGTTTTAAGTCTGAGCTGAGTATTAGTGCATTACACAGTCCATTTACCGACATTATGATGGTAGAAGAGACTTCAAGCATTAGCAGAGTAGCTCAGCTTTTCTTGTCACTAGCTTATATAGTTGGAAAATGAGGAGATGGTGGCTTTTTAAAACTAGTTTTTCTTTACTTTCTTTATGTCTCACTAGGGTTCTCATTATGTCTTATCATGTGTTTTGTTGAATCTAGTAAAAGTATGTATGTTTTTTGCTTGAGTACTTGCCCATGCTCTTGCTTGCTCGCGGAATCATAATGAACTTTGTTGGGATAGTATTGTTGGCGGTGCAGCTTGGTAGTCAATTATTCTCATGCTATTGGCTTCATCGAAATCTGACAATGTTGTTTCTTATAGAAGCCATGGGAAGGTTTTGATTCAAATGGATGGAGAGTTAACCTCAATGACTTTCACCCGGTGTGCTATTTTATCGTCATCTAATATAGTTACATTTTTACTGTAGTCGATGTGCATCAGATTCATCAGTGGCGGTTACAATCACATCTACAAATGTAGAAGTGACTCGAATTTTGTTTACAACTTTGTGTGCATCTTGCTCTATTTTTCAACATCTCTGATGCACGCCTAGCAATCGAACTATGCGGCTTTATATTGTCACAATGAGATGGTGGTATGTTGCTTACCTTTTCTTTTGCAGCATCAATGGAAGTTTGCTTCATGTCTCATCAAAACTCCGCAGTCATAAGTTTCCTGAAGAATTTGTGAAGCCGGCTTTTCGGGCGAATATTAGATCAGAGTACTCATTAAATCTCCAATATGAGTTGGGAATTAAAACAGTCGTTTTCTGGTATGATAATTTCTTTTCCATTCTTTCAGTAATTTCAAATTCAGTAATGATAGCATGCTGCTTGCTTTAACTAATTACTCATTGATAGCGTGCTTAGTTAAAACATATTAATTCTTTTAGCCAGTAGTAATCATTGATTGCTTTCAACAAATCTTTTATCTAATCATTTCTGTATCCTTAGCTTGATTTAGTGATTATGCTTGTTGCTCATCGTCGGCCACTTCTTCATCCCAAACCAAGCAATATGCCAATATATATATATATGATGGAATAAAGTAAAAGAGTCGATATAGTTTTTTTTAACGGTTTGTTTTACATTGTGAAGTAACAGTCGATATAATTTTTGACGCAATTTTTTATGCGCCATCATGCCCATCAAATAGACCCTGTATGTGTCTAACATGCATAAAATTGTGTATATCTCCCTGACAGGTGTGACAAGGTGGATTATATGCTTCTGCTAGTAAGGCTTACCTTTCTACTCTCTCCGTTTCACTTTTATCGTTCTCTTTTTTTCAAAATTTATTCCAAATTAATCGTTCGCTTTCTAAATTTAGTATGCAATAAGCTAACCCCGTAGCCTAAAAGTGGAATGGAGGGATTATAGTAGCCATCACTTGCGGCCTCGGTTCATTAGCCAAGATTTCTGAGCAATTTAGCCTTTTAGGCTACAGGGCAAGCTTATTGCATACTTGTCCTTGTCCTTTAAAACCGGAACCATCTAAATCCATGGGTTTGGCTTATTCCAAACCAATACCTATACCTTTTATGTTTGAACCAAACACTCCCTAAGAGGCGTTGTAATACATGTGCACGTGTTTTACGCGTGCAATGCAATTACCCCCTGGATTTAGCATTTGCCTTAAAACTTCGGGGTAGTACTGGAAATAATGATACTATCTAAAATGTTTGGTTTAATCGTTATTCTTTACTTGTGACAGTCACAAGCTTAGAACGTTTTACAACCCCTTTTCCTTTTAACATAATTTAAAACGGTTGTGAGACGTTATAAGGTTGCGACCGTCACAAGTAAGAATTTGTGTTGGTTAATTTGGCACTGGTGTGTTTAATAAAGTAAGCAATAAGTCTCCCTTGTGACGGGTATATCCGTCACAAGCTTGTGACGGGTCAAGTTTCATCCACATGGGTAGATAAGACAAAATTAATGTGCATAGGGAGTCACAAATGATTTATCTTATCTAACCATGTGAGTTTTACTTGACCCGTCACAAGCTTGTGACGGATATCGACAGTCGCAAACGAGATTTTGTGTAATGTAAGAGTCTAGAAAGGGAATACTAAAAAGATTCACAAAATATGGTTGGCTGTTGGTGCTTGGGAAAAAGTAAGATTTGAGAGTGAAAGAATATGGGAATAAGTGAATAACGTTTGGTGGTTGGGATAAAAGTAGTGGAATATTTATACCAAAGCGTCTTGCTTGTGACGGACACTATTCGTTACAAGTTAAAGACGGATAGTGTCCCTCTCACACTAAAGCAAGTGGATGGAAAATGGAGCATCCATGTTTGGTGTCACTTGCATATTGTGAGAGGGGCACTATCCGTCTTCAGCTTGTGACGGATAGTGCCCGTCTTCAATGAGAATTTGTGTATTTATACAAGTAGCAATTTGTGAACAAACTAGAACTTCGTTACTCGTTTGGTTAGAGAAAAACGAACATATATCGGATATATTATCTCATATTTTATTTGTTTTTGGGAATATGAGTATTTTTTTTCCGAGTTTTTTTATCTCAAACTCCATTGTTTTTGAGCATATGTATATTTTTTCTGAGCTTACTAAAGTTTATAAATTATATTTTAATTTTTTTCCGTCAAAACTCAAATTTAACTAAGTTTATAGTAATGTAATGTTTTTGAGTTTTATTGTAATTTTTCGAGCTTAATGTGTAAATGAATGAACTCGGAAACTTTATGGTAAAACTCAAAATTTGTAAAACAAAACTCAAAAACTTTATTATAATGCTCATAAACTATAAAACTGGTAGTAGTACATCAGATGTATAATCTATCTACCGAGTTGGTTACACACAAAACATGAAAATTCTATGTTGATACCGATAATTGAAGTTGTAAATTGTTGGTTTAACCGGCATGACAGGCTGACGAATGAGCTATTAGTCACTGATTGTGTCATTTAATATGTTCATACCGATAATTGAACTTTATGATAAAACTCAAAATTTGTAGAAGAAGGCTGATTGTTTTCTTTTTCCATCAACATTTCAGATTTTGGTTTAATGGGCCTTGGACAATTGGACAGAGTAGTTAGTTTGAAAGGTTAAATGAGATTGCTGTACTTGCATTAGCTTATACGTATATATTTTTAATGTCCTCGTAGCCTGCAAACACTGTATACCAAGAGAGCCATCCGAGAGTGACAGGTTCGAAATTTATAAAGCATGAACTCAGGTCATAAATACTCCACAAGATTACTCTTAGGGAAACTTGAACTTAGGTCTCCTGTGAGGCTGTGAATTTCACCAAGTGACCGATTACACTTAACCCACGTTATTAACTTAAAGATTAATAAGAGTATATCACGAGTAATTGAATCAAATTTTGTTAATTTTCCTTTATAGTATAATATCCAACCTAAGGATACACATCAGATAAACCGACTATACTTAACCCAGAAATTCTCAAAACGATCCAAAACCGATTATACTTAATCCAACAAGTCTCGAGCCGACCTTGATCGGAACTCGGCCTGACCCAAACTCGAACTAAAGAATTATCCGAACTAACTCAATCCATACCCAAACCCAACTTGATCTAGTCATGACCCGACATAACTAAATTGTTGTAAGTTTATAACCCGGCCCGACCCGACCCGACCCAACTTAAACGCAATCTGACTTAGGGTAAGATTATCCGTCAGACTCTGCCACATCAGCTTTCCACTAACTTTTATTATTTCTTTATTGTTCAGACTCACCTCAGACTTTATACCCGTCAAACTCACCTCAAATTCTACTTTTCTA
Source organism: Silene noctiflora (assembly GCA_009801015.1). Lineage (NCBI taxonomy): Eukaryota > Viridiplantae > Streptophyta > Magnoliopsida > Caryophyllales > Caryophyllaceae > Silene > Silene noctiflora. The sequence goes on from VHZZ01000006.1 coordinate 581,747, forward strand.
CTTTCCACTTCACTTATTTTTTTTTCAAAAAAAAATGCCACATGATATCCATTAATTGGATACTTTCTGGAGTCTTAAGTTGAGTCTTGGATTTCCAAGACTCAACTTAAGACTTTGTCAAGACTTTTGTAGATTATTGGTAGTCTTGAGTGGGTCTTGTCTTAAGACTTACCAAAAGTCTTGTCTTAAGAATTACCAAAGTCTTGTCTCAAGACTACCAATAATATTACCTTTACCGAATTGCCACCTGTACATCCAAGTAGACAAGCAGCCACGCCATAAAAAAATACGGAGTAATTAACTTCTGGAATCTTCCATAATCTATAAAGACGTAAAAAAATACGCCTATTAACAAATCCCGGTAAATCTTAAATCTTAAATAGTTAAATTTGCGAGGTTTTTTTTTTTTTTTTTTTTTACTTTTTTTATTCCCTCTTTTCTCTCTCGCTTTCGCTTACTGCCATGGCTTCGACGTCTCAAGCTTCTCTATTGCTTCAAAAACAACTTAAAGGTACAACAAAATTCGTATTGTATTGTTATTGGTTATTATTCTTTCTGTCTCGGTCATTTGTTTACCTTTGATTAAAAATACCGGTTACAAATAATAATAAAGGTAAACAGATGAATGAGACGGAGTTGGGGAGGGAGTATGTGTTGTTAAATTCGTGTTCGTTCTTAATTTTGCAGATCTTTGTAAGAACCCTGTTGATGGGTTTTCTGCTGGATTAGTTAATGAAGAAAATTTGTTTGAATGGAGTGTCACAATTATTGGTCCCCCTGATACGCTTTAGTATGTGCTTTATAATTTAATAATACTTTTTTCCCGTTCCATTTGATTGTTTACGTTTTTAATATTTTCTCTGTTCCGTTTGATTGTATACGTTTCTCAAAATATATGACGGGATATTTGAAGCCAATAGTCAATACTCCCAGTCCCTGCCTCCTATTCAGTGGTGGAGCTAGGGGGGCTAGCAGGGGCGGCCGCCCCTTTGGCGGTTGAGTTTTTCGAAGTTTTTAGTTAAATTTTTTGATTTTTTTTCCGGGTGTCCCTTATATTATTAACCATCCGCCCCTCCTAAAAATTTTCGCCCCCCTGAATTTTTTCCGAGTCCTATTCATTTTGTTTTTAATATTCGTTGTTATTTTTTGGTGAGAGCTATTTTAGTAAAAGGTAAATAAATGATTGGGACGGAGCGGGTATGGTTAAGTGAAACATGTAATTGTTGTTGTTGGATAATTCACTGATAATTCTTGTTTTGTGTTTTTTCTTTCATGTTAATTTTGTGCATTGTAGTTGTATCTTATGCTTGTATTTGCTTTGATTAATAGAGAGGTTGATTCACTTGATTGTAAATTTACTCTATTTAGAGGATAACTGAATTCGTCGTCTCAGTCATTCGTTTACTTTCTTTATTATTGTTCTCCGTGATGGGTATTTATTTTAATCAAAGGTAATGATTGAGATGGAGGCACGGAGTAATAGTCTTATATGAGGGGTCATCATTATATGGATTACATAGTACATAGCATGGAAATCATGTTAGAGGTCGTCTTAAATGAGATTTTTTATTTGTTTGGAAGCTACATCCGACTCCCTTACTCCACAATTTACGGGAGCAATTGAAGCATTGCGTTATTATTATTGTTGTTGTGGTGTGGTATGGTTTCATGGCAATTTTGTCTAGAGGGGAAGTGTATTGCATGCTGCTGATTTCATGACCTATCTTGCTGATGATTTCCTGTATTTTGCCGTATTGAAATAATGGCCGATTCTTATGTGAACCTATTTAGAAGTTGTTGCTAATATTGAGAATCATTGTATTGTGTAGTGAAGGGGGATTTTTCAATGCTATAATGACGTTTCCAGATAATTATCCGAATAGTCCACCAACAGTGAGGTTTACGTCGGAAATATGGCACCCCAATGGTTGGTCAAGTTGCTAATTTTCTCTTACCTAATAGATATCTGAGCTGGAATTTGTTTTCCTGCCAAACCACCAAGTGACTTAAATTACTTTTTGGTTCAATTTACAGTTTATCAAGATGGACGGGTTTGCATATCAATCCTTCATCCACCCGGCGACGACCCAAATGGGTACGAGCTAGCAAGTGAGCGATGGAGTCCAGTCCATACGGTATGTGCTCAATGCATTGAAATATGTTGTCTATAGCCTCTATACATAAAACAATGTTTAATTCAGTGATGAAAGTTGTAGTTTTCTCAGAAGCTGACGAATCTGTTCATCTAGTTTGTCCAACCTGTACCTGTGTGAAATCCATCTTGTTGATTTGTATACACAATTATAGTCAGTTGGCTTTAAGTGGGTTAGTTTTGTCGATCATTCAACTGTCTTGTTGCCTTGTATTTTGTGTAATACGAATGGAGAATGCATGCGACCGCTTAGGATATCACCATTTTCTTTCAAATCGTTGTCATGCCTGCGCCTGCCTCTTGAAAGTGTAATGTTGTCTCTTGAAGTACGCATGAATTTAAATCTTCATGTCAAGATTTATATATGTGAAAAGGCTTTCCTGATCCTGTAATGGATTTAACCTTTTTTATGGACCAAGCAAAAGTGGGTAAGGTACGTTGGTGAAATAAGGATTTTTTGTGTGTGTATCAATATTCGAGTGGATACTGGGGCTCTTTTGTATTAGCTGGCTACATTTGTTATGGTAGGTCATGTAGGTGATAGGAATATGGGCGGAACATCCCAAGTTCCTCCTGAAACCTCATTTTCTCCTCACGTTTCAACTGTGACAAATGTGATTCTAATGTTACATTACACACACACTTTCAGGTGGAAAGTATAGTACTTAGTATTATATCGATGCTCTCCGGTCCAAATGATGAATCACCAGCAAATGTCGAAGCCGCGGTGAGTTTCGTTTGTTTCATTGCGTTCTCCTGATATGATTGGACAAGTCCAAATTTACATTGTTATATCCTTGTTGATTACTGGTTTTTAATGCATGTTCCTATTTTGAATGGAGTCGGTTTTGGATTACGGGGAAGAAAAAAGAATTGCTTGCTAAATTGAGTGTGCTATTTTTTTAAGTGAACGAGCAGTCGTTTGATGCATTGTTTAAATTTTGGTCTAGTAAATAGCATATTGATGACTTGATGTTGCTGCCACTGAACAAAACTCCTTACCCCCACCATTGCGAGAGCCAGTGAGGCACCAGGCTTATGTAATTAATTTATTACGGAGATTCTGCTCGAGCTGGGTTTATTTACCCCTAACAAATTATACCTCCGGAAATAGATAACTCAGATTGAAAGGGTACATACTCGCTAATTTTTGTTTTTTCTTGACCTTGTCAAAATATGGGGCCATCTGGTATTCTGGTGTGTACGAGAGTTTTCGGTTTGTAGTTGTTTTAGGTAAGTGTATGCTAAAACGCGCGTAAGGAGCAAAACTCGTGTAAACGGGGCGCACTGCAATGTGTGTTGAAGGATTTTTGCTTGCGGTCCCTTTTCTATTGAGCCTGTGCGTGAAGGAACTTGTTTGTAAGGAAGTCGGAGATTTTTGCATGTATCAGTAACATTTTTTTTTCCTTTCCACTCTTAATGTTGCAGAAGCAATGGAGGGAGGACAAGGTCGGGTTTAGAAAGAAGGTTGGCCGGTGTGTAAGGAAGTCACAAGAGATGCTATGATTATTACCGTTTTGGTCGCTCGTTGTTGTGTTTTAATTAGTTGGTCATTTTGTGCTCTTACAATGAGAAAAACAGAGGGATCAAAATTTACATGTTGCAGGGTTTATCAAATAGTTGAGTCAGATGCCTCTTGGTCGAGTCGGATTCTCTCGTTGGTGACTTGGTGACCCTATTTTTTTTTTCTTTTAACCAGCAAAAGCGCAACTAACATAACTTTTACAAATAGACCCACCAAGAATCCCAAGACGGTGCTTTTTAATCGGGATATGGTAATAATAATAGTCGAAGCGGATTGATCATTCCGCTTTTTATTTTAGAATGCGCGACCATCTCTAGACCTTCCGTAAACCTCTACGATATAAGCCTTTCACAGTTCACACTCTTAAGGATCAAACTTTAAGACTAGATTGCATAAACTTCATGCCGGATTATAACGAGCGATTTTTAACTTACAAGCCGCTAAATTAAGGACAAGCGAAAGGGCCATAGGCTGATTATAAAAAAAATTAAGAGCCAATTCTCTTTCAATTAGTTTTATTCGGGGTTGGGCACAATCCGGTCCGGACCGGAATCTACCGGACTGAAACCGAAATTAAAAAATCCAGTCCGGTCTCTGGTCCACCATTTACTTAGATTTCGGTCTCTGGTCCGGTCCGGGACCGGTTTTTTCCGGTCCGACCGGATTGGACCGGATTTTATGTTTTTTTTTTATTTTTTTCCTTGAAAATATATTTTATTCCGGTCCGATCCGGTCCAATGGATCGGAATTTCTGGACCAGAATTTGAAAAAGTGGGCATATTATGTCAAATTCCGATCCAACCGGTCTGGTCCGGTCTTGGACCGGAATTTTTCGAGTCTGGTCCCGATCCGGAATTTTTATAATCAGGTCCGGTCCCGGTCCATAATTTTTGCCGATTCCGGTCCCGGTCCAATCCGGTTTCGGACCGGTCCGGTGCCCACCCCCTTAATAAGAGAGCACATAGATTAGCTAAAACTGCTCTTTCTTTGCAAGTTTTTCTTTTTACATCCGAAGAAAAAAAAAAAAAAAAAAAAACTCGACGAAATCGGAACAAATTTATTTTATTCTTGTATTCATATCATTATTGCGACATTTTTGCCTTGGTCAATCTCGATTATTTGAAAACCGGCGACAAGAAATACGTACAACCCATCTATTGTGTCGTAGAGTTCAGTTGCCTCACCCCGAAAGGCTGAAGCGTAATTCGGTGTTTCGACTTAAATGTGTAGCAAAGATATTAAAACGGATTATGTAACATCTCAGTGTCGAACACCTGTGAATTTAACATTATCTCATACCGTAGTGAAAATACTCCCCTGCTAACGGAATCCTTGAAAATATTAAAACGGATTTAGTCTGTACGACCCAAAAAAAAAAAAAAAAAATTGGTTTCTCTTAACACGAATATCTTCATTTTGAGAAAACAAAACAAATTAAAATCGACGACTAGTTTGACAAAGCTTGAGAACGCCGGCACGAAATAAACAGAACTAGATAGGTAACACTCTGTTGACTTTATTTTGAAAGCAAACAAACATTTGATCATGAGATAACATTAGCCAGACATTTAAACGTGAGTCCGGCCCAAAACCCGCATTTGAACACCTCGCCCAGATAACATTAGCCAGACATTTAACAATGCTTAGGTGGAGTAACATGGCTCCCAAGCCTAACCACCATCCCGTCGATATCGCGAACGTAGCCGACTTTCTGGCCCCATTCCTTCTCTTCTGGTTCACTCACTGGTTCTGCACCATTCTCCACTGCTCTCTGCTTCCATTACACACATTATAGAGCTGAAATGAGCTGAAATTAAGTCCAAAAGATAATTTCCAAAGAACGGAGGGAGTACCTTGTAAGCAGTATCAACATCGGCATAATCAAAGCAGACTTCAATTGGGCCTCGTTCACGTTTGGATTGGGCTGTATGGACTGACCCGGTTACTTCGTCGGTCTCGTGTTGATGGATTGGTGTAAATGCTATTGTTGTTTGTCCACTCTCTAGTTCTCCCCATCTGTAACATCCCAGTAACCATTTGAAAAGATTTTTTTTTTATTTTTTTTTATTTTATTTTATTTATTTATTTATTTTTGGTTCAAAGAGCGCACTATGTCGCGGGTGAGAATCGAACCCCCAACTTCTTGGTCGGGATAAGATTTATGGAGTACTACTATCTTCACTCCGATTTCATACATTTATAAGGACTATTTCAATCAAACGTATGAAACTGCAGAAAAAAAAAAA